>JAQGCH010003547.1:0-10410 GCA_034699485.1 Nanhermannia elegantula
GTTCGACTGAGTCTGAGTTAGAGCCTGACTGAGCGGCTCCACAACCCTGAACCCAATGCCTGAGGTTTATGACCCAAACACAAGCCCTGAGCTTAATATTTAGTCTCAAATGAACTGTTGAGCTGACAATTAAATAGAGACTGAAAAGAGCTCATGTGCATCACAAGCAATGAGTTAGAGGTCTAATGCCTTTCAGGAAAAAACATTGAATTGATTATTGAAATGATTATTGAATTGTTGTGTTTAGTATTGCTTTAGAATGACGTCGTCTTAAGCCTAATATTATTAATAATTTTATAATAATAATAATAATAATAATAATAATTAATAAATAATACACACATTTTGAAAATTAATCGACAAATAAAGAAAATATAAATTTAATAAATAATAATATTTAATAAATGGATAGTAATAGAGATGAGAGCGAAAGGTGTATAGAATTGGCCAAAAAGTTGATTAAAGAGCAGCACAATGAGAAGGCTCTCAAATATCTAACTAAAGCCGAACGACTGTTCCCTTCAGATGAAGCTAAAGGTAAACCATTTATATTCTATTCTATTTAATCAATAATTATTTTATTAATCGTAGAATTGATTCAAATAATTACTATTGAGTGCAATACTCGAAGACGTCATTCGAATAGTCGTTCAAATTGTGATTCAAATGATAGGAACAACACTTCAAACGATTATGAGTCAGAACCACATCATTCAGAGTCTAATAATTCAGAAGAAATGCGATTTAATAGTAATTATGAAAATGTAAATACCAATAGTAGTGGTAGTAGTGGTAGTAGTGGTACAAACACTAGTAATAGTCATTCGAGTAATCGTTTGGCCAAAGAGTACACCGAAGAACAGGTGAATGCCGTGAAGCAGATAAAGAAATGTAAAGATTATTACGAAATCTTAGGCATCACTAAAGAGACGGTGGACACAGATATAAAGAAACAGTACCGCAAGTTAGCGCTTCAGTTCCATCCCGACAAGAACAAGGCTCCCGGCGCTGCAGAAGCTTTCAAAGCCATCGGCAATGCCTTCGCCGTCTTGAGTGATGTCGAGAAGAGAAAACAATACGATTTGTACGGGTCTGAAGAACAACAACAGAGACGCAGATCTCATAATAGCTATTATGATAACGGATATTCTGACTATACCAGAGGTTTTGAAGGAGACATATCTGCAGATGAGATATTTAATATGTTTTTTGGCGGAGGCTTTCCTACCGGTAATGTATATGTGAGAAGAGGTAATCAGTGGAGACAAACCCACCGACAAACCGCTCAGACCCAGAATCAAGAGGTCGCGAGTGGTTATAATGTGTTGCTTCAGATGATGCCAGTATTGGTCTTACTATGCCTTTCATTAATGAGTACATTCTTTGTTTCTGATCCCACTTATAGTCTGAGTCGAACGCAGTGAGTCTTACCTTTAATTATATTTGAATTTCAACTTTTTGTTTAATTTAATTTCTGTCAGAACTTGAGAACTACACTATTCTGTTAATCGAAATAAGATTAGTGCAGTTTTGATGAGAAACAAATTAACAAATACTTTATCATTAATTAACTGTTATTATAATTGTCTTAATTTAGGAAATATTCATACGAACGGAAGACCAATAACTTAGAAGTACCTTATTTTGTAAAAGAGAACTTTGAGCGCGACTATAAGGGAAGTATACGAAGGATTGAACAGCAAGTGGAAGAGGACTATCTCAGCAATTTAAGGGCATCCTGTTTTCGAGAACGTAACTATAGTGAGCGCTCTCTCATTACATTATTATGTTCTTCATTAAGACAGTAATTAATGTTCTCTTTTTTCTCTTTTCAGAGGAGAGTATGATATGGAGAGCAAGAAATTTCAGAGACAGAGACTTAGAAGAAAGAGCCAAAGGCCTGAAGACGCCATCGTGTGAACACTTGCAAAAGTTGTCACAACAGTACGTGATTTGGTAGAGATTTTTAAAGTTAATTATTTATCATAAAGTTATATAAATCTTGAAAATTTTAAGTTCAATTTATTTGTTTATTTGTAAATATGATTTCCGTAGTCTTTGAAATTTATTATAAAAATAAATAAATGCTAACAACACCTTTTGCACTAAAAAATAAAATATAGAATTGTTTACATATGTATGCCTTTAATGGTAGCATAAAAAGGAATTGTTATTCTCGTAAAAGTAAAGTTTATATCACCAAAAGTTGTTTTCAAACCATATTATACATCACACTGTGTGATCATCACAGAGTACTTGTTTTTAAGATTTAGTTCGTTATTATTTTTTATTTTATAACAAAAGATTAATTTAAAAGTAATTTTAAGTTTGTGTGGCATAAGTCCTTGACTTTGAAACGAGTCCAACATGAAAATGATGTCTCTTATCATTTAATTTTGCATTTAAAGTGGGAATTTAGGGCACATTTATCTCATTTGTCAGTCAAATTGTACACTATTTCTAACAGAATGATCTCATATTTTATAAGTGTTGGTCCACTGACTTCTCTCAATAGTCAATTTAAAGCTTGAATTATATATTCAGAGAAAAGTTCGATTTGTGATCGCTAAACAAAAACAAGTTCTACACTCTATTCTAATTTCAAAACTTGATCACAAGTCTAACGTTTCTTATTCTCAAGCAATGCATTGGAGCGCATATTAGTAGTTCTCACAAGTGTAACGACTTTGTGCTCATCTTGAAGATGACCCTATTTTCGCCCATCTTTGCTGCGAGCAGTTTCTGGGTTTGGCCCTTAAAGTTGCCCTCTTTATGAAGAGTTCAAGTCTTAAGTTGTCTGACAACTCCTGACGTCGACATTTTTGAGTTAAGTTTTGGTGAGGAGTTGCTTCTGCTTCTACTTTGCCATTACTGAGAACTGCATTTTACTAAAAATATATCTTTCAAATGTTTTGCTCACATAATATTATATAATATTTTCATAACTATGTAGTCATTGAATTTGTACTTATTTTTATCAGTTTTTATTTATATAATATATGTTTTAAATTATGATTAATAGTAAAGTATTGTGAAGAATATATAAATCTTATAATTAAGTTAATAAGAACAATGATACTGAATGTTGTGATGTCGTGGTTCACGCTCACACTGTTAGTGTGCACATCAACATCAGGTAAGATTTGACACCAAAATGAATGATTAAATCGCTTCTTATATTATGTAAATTCATATCAGTTTTATTTATTAATCTTTTACTCTACACTATTAACTAAGAGTTTTAGGTGTGATATTAGGCTAAATTAATAATTGCTCGTGTTTTTTGCAATTTTTTACTACAATTTTATTATTAGCTAAACTTATAATTGTTGACAAATAAAGTTTTATGTATATATGAATTGATTTTCTAAAAAGGTTTTTTAAATCGTATATAAGAAAAGCAGATAATATGATTTGAATTAAAGATATCAAACATAATTGCAGTCAATTTAACTCATGTCAAATATTGTTTAGTTCTAACTTAATGTTACAAACTTTTGAAGTATAAATGACTTTAACTTAAACTATTCAATATTTGATAAGATAAATAGTGAAGTTATGCTTGAATTAGATAACCTAAAAACTTTTTATTTATTGTGAACTAAATTAAAAATTTATTTGATTAAGGATTTGGATTCCCGGGTCATAATAGTCCGCCAGTTTTTGATTTTAAACGAGAATGGCTCGTACCTGAAAATGAACCAATAGGTAAGTTTAAACCATTTCGGATAAAGTTAACACAAATTAGATTTTCAATAATTAAGACCATTATAATTGTGCAAATGTTGAGCTCTAATAATTCCAGATAATCATTTCAAAATTTATATGCTTTTATTTTTTGCAACAATTAGTTTTTAGTTTATATAGTAGTCTAAAGTTTCATATAGTTGTTTATAATTTCTATGAAAGCCTTCAAACGAATCGTTTATCATTTCGGAAACCAAATTATACAGTAATAGAGATTAAATCTGGTTTTAAAGCTGACAAATTGTCGCAAACTTATTTTGATTGCTGTTTATATCATCTCATATTCAAAGACGCTATCAGTTGATAAAAGCAAAAAAAATTAAATTCTTTATATGATGTTGTTTGTGATGCCAAATCCAGGAAAATAGTTTAATTACTTTAGTATCATTACTCTGCCCTTTAAATTAATTTGAAAATTTTATGTCAACTTTGATATATGGCATATCTGTCTGATTTAATTAAAAGTTTATGTTTAGTGATAAAAAAAGTTAATTAAGATTATGAGTCAGAACAGGACAAAAAATAGAAATTTAATTCGATGGCTTAACCGAATGAAAAAAAGAGACGAACGATGTAAAGAACAGTTTTTATTAATAAAAATAGTTATGACATAAAGACTTTTAGTATTGAGAGAAAGAATAAAAATCAAAATGATTGCTTCTCTTTTTGGAAGATAGTATATATATTAGAACATTTAGCCCACAGCGAAAGGTTTCTTTTGATATTAGTTATAAGCGGCTCCAAGAATGCGTGAATTTTTGCAACGTGACAGAAACTACCTTATTATGAAGCAGTAGCTACTTCTTAAAACCTCATATTATTTATTATTGCCAGATATTGCCAAACAACAGGACCGATCTTACAGTAGAAAAGTGAACAGTTCACTGCTCCCCTTCCCCTATTATATCTACAATAAACGCAATCAGTATAGGAGGGAATCATTCAGTATGATTAAAAGCAAATCAAGTAAAACAAAGATGCACGAAACGGATCTCAGGCATACTGTTAGTACACATTTGCTAATATTGCAATTTCTAAAACTTACTACACTTTGCTTAACAAGTGAAAAATTAAATATTAGCCAAAGTACTGTATAAGTTAATATAGTGGCTAAATATAACGCTTTAATGGTAAGCATTAAAGCCAAGCATTAACGTAACGATTCAATAAATATCCTTTTGGCTAAATTTAAAGCACTTTCAGTTAATTTGCGAGTTTATGTTAATTTTTATTCTAAAATATACAGAAATAACTTTTTTACAACTGTTTACGATCTATGAAAAGCACTCGAGAAAAGTGTATTTAAATTCCCGAAGTTAGAAAATTTAGAAGGGAGTGGTGAAAGATATGTCTAGCGCTCAGTCAGTTGCAGCCAAAAATGGACTGAAATTTTTTGTGCTCTAAATGTGGACACACCTAAGTCTTGATTGGATTTTTTATTTTTAGGGAGTCGTATAATTACAGTGCGTACAAGAGATGAAGACAGAGACTCGATTGAGTATAGCATTGATAAGGCAATGTTTCTCGATGGGTCCAATTATTTCACTATCAATCCTAAAAATGGTGATGTATTTCTCAAGGAGTCTTTGTTGGGACAGGTAAGAGAGGTTATTCTACTCGCACCTGTCTTTTTCATAAGTGAAACCCATAAAAATTTCATTTAATGAGTTTATGCTTCAGTTCATTTTGTCATACGTTCTAATAATGCAAAAATGCCAACGGCATCGCCTGCCGAAACCTTTCCCGTCAGTAATCTGGTAGCGATTGTAGAGACCATTATCCCCTACCTGTGTGTGTGTAACACAGTCTACATGTGGTGCCCTTGAACAGGCCATAACTGCTCTTAACAGTAGCTGCCATAACTTCTAAGCACGTTTGGGAAAAAGATAAAAAAGAGACCAATTTTTGAAAATGAGTCGATTTACTGCTCCAGACTTTTGGAGCAGAACTAAGGCACTAATTATTTAAATAAAGCAATTTTTAATCATCTTTACTAAAAAAACCAATTATAGAAATTGGAGTTTCGTTTGCTCTCTTCGATGTTTTAGCTAAAAAATAGTTTCTCTGCCCCAGGCTTTATAACTTGCAGGGTTGCAAACCTGCAAATTTTAGACTCAAATGGTCTCTGCACTAAAAGATAGTCTTAAGAGAAGAATCGCGGCAAAGAACACACACGCTCTCTCTTAATATCATACATCAGTGAGGCTGACATTCCAAGGTTGCCGACGAATCAGAAAAAGTTAACTTATATAACTTAAGTGCCTCATCAAAATTTCTGCTTTGTATTTGGCACTCCTATAATTGGCCCCAATTATTAACAATTCTATGCAACGAAGAATTAAATCTTTAATGAATCCAAACCAATATGAGTCAAAACAATTTGTGTTTCTTTTATTATTAATATTTTCAATTTTATGTCCGAAAAATGAGTTAAATTTGGTTTTTGATAACTTGATGTCCGATTAACCCATGTGAGCAGTAGTTAAAAAGTTTATACCGTAACTTAAAACTGCATGACACGCGTGTATTGAGCAAAGGCGTGATTGAGTCTCGTGCCAAAGTGGGCACTCCTGGGTATAACAACAATACCAGGACTATATTTATATGTTATTTATTTTGAAGATCCGGGTATGAGCTATATCTAAAATGTGACACCCATTCCAATCCAGTAATACTTCACAATATACTTGAAACCAAAATTGAGTTTATGTAACTTTTGAGAGAAAATTATAATTCAAAATATTTTTTATTATGGACTTCACTTCTACTGAGGCGTAGGTTTGAAGAATTTTGAAAATTAACTTTTTAAAAGTATATCATAAGGATGTAATCCGACATCTCTTAAAAGAATTCCGAATTCTAGTTATAGAAATTACTGTTATTTTATTTTTACTTTTCTTGACTGATGGATCACTTGAAATAGACCATTAATGATATAATCGTAAAAGAGATTTATTTCTGCATAAAATGCAATTCTAATAAAATTCAAAAAATTTATCGCTTTATTCAGTGCTATTTTATTACTAGTTTGAGTTACTCTCAATGCATTTTAATTTGAATTCCTTATGATTTGACTCTATCTGAGTGAAAACTCTTGATATTCCCAAAGATAAAATTGTAAACACATTTAACCGCATTTAATGAGAGTCAATATCAAACTTATAAATTAGTTTTCACTGATTTATGAACGTTGGGCTTATACCCTCCGCACATATATTTCTGTCATTATTATTATTAAAGAAAGTTAAATAACTTAAGTGATTGGTATTGATGTACACCGATCCTGAGCTAGTTTCTGACCATCTAGCCTGTTAGCCTTAGGCTAGCTTCACTGAGCCTGTGTGCATCATTAGTTATTGCTTAAAAGCTCACTAATTATATCCTATTCAGCTCATTAATAAAAATAAAATTTTAATTTAAATATAAATTGTAAGTCATATAATTCAACAAACTTTATGATAAAAAATTGTTCAGATGCAAACTGTACAGCAAAAAAATATAAGATCTTGTATTTTATGGCCAGACTTATGACACGTTAAATTCCTAAGATTTAACACTTTAACGATCTAAACTGTCAAGTGATAAACTCGTTATAGCTTTAGCTTAAAAAAAGTTTTATTGATTTCACGATTCACTTCAATATAATAACTGAACATTTGAGTTAAAAGATGCATTTTTACTACCTTAGGCTGGAAATGATTACTATCTGTTTATAACCGCTAATGATGGCCATCAAACTGTAAGCCCTTTTTCAGTTCAAATTTTCAATAACTTATTTCAGTAAAATATTTGAATAACTTTTTGTAAATAAATATATAAAATTGTAATTTTAGGCGAAAATAGAAGTTTATGTGCGAGTATTAGACGCAGACAGGAATACAGGTGCGATTTCGACTATTGATGTACCATTTAATTCATCATATCCTGGATTACCAATCAGGCGGCCATTTCCGCCCTTTGTCAATGCACAACTACCCCCTCAAAGGCCAAAGGATACCATCTTTATCACTGCCAAGCCACGTAACCCCACCGCCACCTCTGCCACAGTTGAGAAGAAAGTATTATTACCGAAATCTTCGAACACCTCGACCTCCGATACCACTGCCATTAGACACTCAACTACGACAACAGCCGCGCCTAAATCGGTACCAACTGTTCAAACAGCTGTACCTACAAAGTCATCAGGTGACCAATACGAGCACTCAACTAGAGGACCAGCCGATAGGACTGGCGACGGACTTGATATGATCACAGCCTTTTTGCCTCTATTGGCAGCCATTTGTTTTGCCCCAATAGCAGGTTTGGTGTTCTGGGTTTTACATCATAGGTGTCAAAAGCAGCCCAACAGAAATAATTTGAAATCATATTCTCATAAAATTGTAAATATTGACAAATCCGGTAGTAGTGAAACCAGTATCAGCTCTGTTTCTGGTGAACTCGACTATAACGGAGCTCTCTTTCAACAAATTCGCTCCAAAAGAGCGCTTCACAACCGATCCGAGTCTAACAAATATACTTCAAATTTTAATATATCTGTCGGAGAAGAGAGAGTTTGGGAGTTTCCAAGACATCACTTGCATTTCATCGGAATTTTAGGCGAAGGATGTTTTGGTCAGGTGTGGAAATGCGAAGCACTCAATATTTGCAAAAGTGAAGGCAACGAAATCGTTGCCGTCAAGACATTGAAAGAAAATGCTTCTGAAAAAGAAAAGAAAGATCTCTTAACAGAGCTCGAAATTATGAAACTGCTGGACCCGCATCCGAATGTGGTTACTTTGTTGGGAAGTTGTACTGATAGAGATCCAGTTTTCTTAATCATGGAATATGTGCCTTATGGCAAATTGCAATCCTATCTAAGGGAAAGTCGTGCTGAACGCTATTATGGAAATCTTCACGGAAATAGCAGTCGGTTGACTGCTAGAGACTTGACATCGTTCGCATACCAAGTAGCAAAAGCTATGGAGTACTTATCTTCCAAAGGAGTTAGTCTTCTATTAATTATCTAAAGTAGAGGCAATTAAATAAATAATTTTACTTTTATTTCACAGATAATACACAGAGATTTAGCCGCAAGAAATATTTTGGTCGGAAATAACAAATCAATTAAAGTGGCCGACTTTGGGTTTGCAAGAGATGTCATTGCGAACCATGTTTACGAACGAAAATCGGAAGTAAGACTTGTTTACCTGAATTAAGTAATGAATGTAAAATTGATTGTATTTAAAAATTCAATTTTAGGGCCGTTTACCAATACGTTGGATGGCTATTGAATCTCTAATTGATTCAATTTTCACAACAAAAAGCGATGTCTGGAGCTTTGGTAAGCAGTCCTTAGCCGGTGTTTAAAATATGAATTTTAAAATTTTCAAATTAATTATCAGGTATTCTAATGTGGGAAATCGTAACACTTGGTGGCACACCATATCCTGGCTTAGCTGCTGCTGAAGTGATGAAGAAGGTTCGCGACGGCTATAGACTTGAAAAGCCCGAACATTGTAAACGGGAAGTGTATAATATTATGTACTATTGTTGGGACACTGATCCTAACCAGAGACCAACATTTACAGAACTCGTTGACTTATTAGATAAATTATTAATTAGTGAGAATGATTATATCGAACTCGACAGGTTTCCCGATCACTCATATTATAATACGATTCCGGACTTACCCGGAGAAAAATTGTGATCTCATAATTGATTGCAATACATGTCGAATATATTTGTAGTTTTTTATATAAATAATGGACTTTTATTTATTTTTCATGACAATAAACAAAATGTATAAATTTTTTTATTTTAAATAAATTTTATTATATCGACAAATGTAACACTTGACTAGAAATGTCACTTCTTTGATGTTGCCTTTACTGAGAATTTTTTAGATGTCTGAAAAAGAAATCATATGAAGCCTCAAAATAATGAACAGATGAACAAAACGTATACTTACACCTATGTATGATCTAATTTGTTGCATCAGATTTTTGCTGCTTCCGTAATGTCTTATTCTGTATATTCCTTCTTTAACATCTGGTCCAATCTCCCAAAGTATAGTTACTTGACTTTCACCGAAAAAGGCGTTTGTCCTCTCCCAGAAAAATCTAAAATTGATGAAAGAAAAAGATATGAAATGATTAAGTTTTTGTAAATTTATTTAATACTTAGTCTCCCAGTTGGCATCAGTTGCTATTAGATTCCATAGAGAAGTGCTATCATCCCATCTCTCAACAGAAAGGAAAGTACTTTCTGTTTTCAAATCATTCCTTGGACTTCCGCTGACAAAAGTTACGGACACTATTTGCCCGGTTGTGTATTCGTCATTTGCATCGCGTATGACATCACCGAATTTGTGGCCAAAGGGCGCGCCGTCATAAATAACACCCGGTTTAAGACTGATTTGTCGCTCCAAAAGATTAGGCTCTTGGGGTCCGGGCTCTACCTGTTGTCCTTTAGCCAAATTAGAGGCTAACATCTTATATTGTTGTATATAAGCATTGAGAGTGTGGGGTCCGAATATGGTTGAGGCCGCTTCATATCTCTGCACTTGATATCTAAAAGTTTTAAACAATTAAATCATTTGAATAATCATTTGAACCCATTTCCATAAGAAGGGCCTATGAGTATAGCACTTTGTATATACTCATAGGCCCTTCTTATGGAAATCGG
>JAQGCH010003548.1:0-10402 GCA_034699485.1 Nanhermannia elegantula
AATACTGTTTAATACTAAATAAATATTTGAATTTATGTTACGAAATTCTGTTCGAGAATAACCTTAAGTTGATTTTCAATTAAGATCTGTCTATTTTTAGACTCAATCTAAATTGAAAGCTCTTTCTTAAGAGTTTGATCACATAACAAATTTTTTTCGCAATATATAGGTCTTTGCGAAACATTGACATCTTTAACTTAATTCTATGTCTAAATCATGTCTAATTCTTTTTATTGTATTTATTTTCTATTATTCAATAAGATATTAGAAATTCAATTACTGTTCACCATATTTGAAGAAATACTACGTATTTTCTGCATATAATTAATTCGATATTTACTCAAATATTTTTGTTCATCTAATGTAATGAAGATGTAATTGATTCCAAATAATAAAAAAACTCTTTTCAAACCAGTTTGAAATTTGAGTTCAAATCCATTTCCCAGTTTATCTTTTTTAATCTAAAAGTAAGTCTTTTTTATCTAAATCTAAACCTTTTATGTAATTTAATAACTAAATAGACGTCTCAACAAAATTATTTGCCATAAATTATATTTTCCTTTCAAGCTATTGAATGAGAAATTGTTGCTATTTTTCAAGATTATTGTATTAGTCTCTAAAGTAATTCATATTTCATGTCTATTATCTTTTCTTTATTTTTTTATGAACTCTGACAAACCATTGATAACTTGAATTCTTTTTTAAGTTAGTTTTTCTTACTTAATGGTTAATAAACAGTTTGAGTTAATCTTTCAAACAATTATATGTATCAAACTTTAATTGACTTTAATCCTAAACAAATAAATTATAAGAACTCCTATAGTTCTAAAGCCAAGGTTTCCAAACTTTCCATAATATTTGCTTTGATTTTGGTTTTTGTAAACTCACTGCAAGACAACTGTCTTCAGAATCCTAAACAAACTTATGTACTAAAAGATCAAAGGAGGTCTTCATGTCATTTGATTCTCTTGTTCTTATGGCTCCTTCTCTTGGGTTTCATTTCAATTCAATTATTGAAACTCTTGTGCACTTTTCGCAAATAACTGAAAATATGTTATTTTTGTGACTCATCTCAAATCAATCTTTGGTATCCCATTTTTAAGGCTCTCGTTTCAAGCTTTTTCAGTTTCTAGAAATTTAAAAATTGTCAAATCTTCACTATTTGAAGCCACAACTCATCACATTTTGAAGCTATTCACTGCGATCACAGCTTCAGTATAGGGCAGTATTGTAAAGTTGTCCCCTATTTCAATCAATACATACATACGACTATAAAAAAGTTTTTACCCCGAGGTATTTTATGGTTAACTTTTTTATTAACATTTTTGCATAATATTTCATTAGTTTCCCAAAAAAAATTAATTATCTCTCTTTATTGTCGAGTTATAATTGATTTTATTGAGGTGGCCAGCGTTCAACACCCAGAAGTAATAATTTTTTTTGCAAAAACAGGTGAAACGCCCACAGAATTATCGGAAGTGGTCAAACATCAGCCCCTCTTTTTAAACTCGGGCGAAAGACTTAAAGAACAAGTCCCGAAATGCTGCGCATAATATCCTCGAATATCTTAATATCAAATACGGTTCATTTGATTGAATTATGGAAAATCCTTTAGGAGTGTTAAAGGTGATCGCCCAATAGTTACCGAAAACTATAAAAAACAAAATCAATTTAGTTGAGCTCCCAACAGAATTTTGCCCCCTTATCACAGCAAACCGTGTAAAGTTGTGAGCAAAATAGATATTGTGGACGAAACTTGCGTTCATTATTAACCTGCAACCAAACAAGAACCAATGGAATGGACTAAACGAGCCTCCAGATGCCCGAAAATCTCTGTCTCAAAAATCGAGTGTTTTCGGGTCTTTCTGAAAATAATTTTTTAAACAGTATTAGAGGCCTCCAAATGAGATGTGAAAAATATGTAGAACTTATGAAAGATTATATTAAAAAATAGTGGTATTTAAATATTTTTATCTCAACCCCTCGGGTAAATTTTTTTTGATAGTCCTACTTATACCAATACTATGTAAGGAAGGGTCTTTTAGCAATTTGTGAGGAAACCTCTAAAATTTGAAGTTGGACTCATCTTAATAATTATATTAAAAAATTCTAAAATTATTATTCAATTCTTTTTTATATGAATTAAACTCAAAATTTTATTTAGAAATTTAGTTTATATTTAAGAATTGATGAATTCATTCAAATAATTGATATAAATTTTTAAAGATTTGATTTTTTTATTATAAAAACATTTGATTTATAACATATGTTAAATAACTTTAAAATAATACATTATTAGTACTAAAAGAAAAAAGTTAAATAGTTTTGATAAAAGTTAATTTAAATGAATTAACAATTGATTATTGATTAAACATAATAATTGGCACTTTATATAAATATTTAATTAAATGTTTATAAACTTAAATACAATGAGATGAGAAGTGTTAATATAATTAATAGTTTAGACATATATAATATCACATATATTTTGACATTATCTTAACTTATTTTATAAAAAATTAAATAATCTCTGACACCAACAACTTTTCGCATTGCTTTTTGTTCACCAAAAACAAACAGTTATGAGAATTAATTTTTTACAGATTATACTACGTATGCATTCAAGAATAATGAGCACAAATTATTGAGTGACTAAGATATCCATAATAATCATATTGATACTTATTATTAATCAATATGATTATTATATCGGCCATATATTAATAATTTATTAATAATCACTTCAATGTAAAAGCAATTCTTAAACACTTGTAATCGATAATTAAAACAACAGAATTTTGGACTTAATCTTATAGAATCTTAAAAAGTCTTTAATATCTCTTAAAATTTAAAACAATTGAACAACAGTACTGTCACAACTTTTTTTTAAATAACATTTTATTTAAAATATATTATATTTTTTAAGTTTAAAATTTTTCTATTACTACTAGTTTACAGTATTACAAGTACTCCAACTTTTCTGCAGTTAATTGGAGAGAACAAATTTAATGTAAGTTAAGACACATTTTTCTCAATTCTTGAGAATAATTAGTTAATTAATGACCCGATTGTTTTTAACGCCATTATAATCATATAACAGGTAATAAACTTTTAATGATGGGGCGATTGGAACTTATTATGAAATGAAACAATTAATGAAATAAATTTATTGATCAATACATTTATTGTTTAGTACAGAACTAATGCAAAAAATAGAAATTTAAGATAAAAAATATGCGCCGGAAATGCGCATAAATTGTAAAAGAAATGGTTCAAAATGGAAAACCTCTTCTCTGAATGGGTATAATGACGAGAAAAGAAAGCGATGAAACTAAAGTGATAACGAAAAAGACCCAAAACAGAATTTTATCAACAACTAGAGCTAATAACCTCCATTCGTGAACCATTCGGTTGTGATGGTCTTCAATTTCTTGCCTCCAAAGCAAATATCTCAATATCTGAGATAACTCTTCCTGTGAAGATATTTTGCCTGTTATTCCACTGGTTGTTGACTTATTTCCATTATTAGCACTGCGTTTTGTCTTAGTCTTCAAGTCAGTAATTAGTTGTTCACTTAGTCCACAACCAACATTACCTATACTTATATTATTCACATTATCATCACTAGTGGCAGAACTCATTCTATGAATTCTTATCAAGTCGTTGTCTCGAGTGTTTCCAATATTATCTTCAGCACAAAGTGTTGGGCTATCACTAGCTATGCCTCTGAGCATCGCATCGGCGGCCGATTTAATTAAGTGCGGCCTTAGTATTGATTGTGTTGATAATAAACCTGAAGAATTTCCTGTTAAAGTGCTATATGTGTTGTATAAATGAGATGTATATGGACATGAAGAAGAAGATGTGTGCCATGTGTTCGTTATCTGAATATTTATTTTCGAGTAAAAACAAAACTTGTAATTACTTTTTGGTTAAATGCTATTCAAATTATACGTAATATACTGTATTTGGTGTATTGATATTTAGTGTTATTTTATTAACACTTTGTTCACTGTTTGGCTTTTGCTCAACTTCATTAAATATTTTTTAATTAAAGCAAAAACAGCTGTAGTCTTATTGAACATTTCGATTCTTTTAATTAAAATAAGTCAAATGAAACGTTTATTTTATTTTATTTTATTTCCAATTTCTAAACTAAATAATAGATAAAAGCTTTTAGAAAAGTTTATTATTAGTTCATAACTTTATTTAATTTAAATTCTCTATTCATATTACATATTAGAGTATTACCCATTGTTAATTAGCTGTTCGATACCCATAGAATAAACGCTTCTTTTGCTGGTAATTTAAAAACTCTAATTTCATTAAGAAATATATCTGATATTTCATTTTTTTTATCAATTATTAGATTCTATTTTAAGACTCTTCAAAAATTACTTCAGATTAATTCAAATTAATCTTAAATATCAGGAAATTAGTATTAATAGAAAATCATTTTAATTAAATTACAATTAATTGATTGCTAAAAAAATAAAATGACTGGAAAACCGACTTTTGGTTCTTTGATTTAGAGAATTATCTTTTGGCGCTGACCTCATAAAACACGATTATTTAAACTCTGGTTAGAACTGATTGATATAAGCAGTTGTGCGTTAATGTAATGTAAATGTTTAAAATGAATATAACTATAAATAAGCAAATAATACATGTTGTTGTTGTGAGCCTTTGCCATTTGATTTATAATAGTCGTTATAAATATTTTTATCAATTATTAATTTTTTGAGCCATTTGGGCATTTCTTTCTTAACGGGTCCTCTATAGTGAAAGTTGAGCACAATTACAGTCATTATAATTGACACAGAAGTGATACCCATGACGGCTGTCAAATAAACGCCTGTAAAATAAAATAAAGAATTACTTTTTTCAATAGAAACGTCAATTGAATAAACATTCATTTCATACCAAGCAGAGGAATCGATTCACTAGTTTCGGGCAACTTTTCAGAAATGGCTAACATGAAGACAGAGAATGCTAGCAGTACAGTAACGCCGAGAGCTATCTTTTCCCCAGAATCGGGTGGCAGACAGAATACAAGCAGTGTCAGGACAGACATCATCATACAGGGAAGTATGACATTATACATGTAATACAATATCTTTCTTCGAATAACTACAGTGATTGTTACGTCAGGGAATGGCTCAAAACAGCACGAATAGTAAACTACATTTCTTTCTAAATGAGCTTCAATCAGATCCCATTCCCCGTTTGCCACATAGTTAGTCAAATCAACATCAGCTGTTCTGTTCAATACATCAACCTTTTCAGCAAAAAATAAATCATATCAAAAGGTAGAAATTGTTTAGTTCTTGATTATAACCTAATACCCGCTGTTCTGTATTATTATAAGCGAAGGATAGCTAAAAATATTTTCTTTTATAATAATTGTGTTGTGTTTTCAATATTTTCAGATAAATTGTCTACTTTTATATCTAAAGCAAATAATTAAAGACTAGATTCGAATAATTAATTGATTGAGAGGTTGCTGAAGAAATTGAGATAACGCTGAGTTTAGGGTTTTTAACCTATAAATCATAACTTCATTTATTATAGGCTTTATCCTAAGCTTAATGATTCATTACTAATGGTTTATTAATTATTTTGGCGTTTGATTTAAAATATGCTTAAAATCTATTTGAAACTTATGCTATAATATTGTGCACCTGTAACCCATCGTAAATCCAAGAGCCAAGTTTCATAATACATTTCTGATCATCAAATGGAAAATATGTTACATCCACAGGACACGTGCTTCTGAATTTGGTGGGCGGGGGCCAAAACACATTGCCATTGGGCTCAATCATTGCTCGACTGTTCATATATCCACGTGTATAATCATCGGCGCTATTTATTAATATAAATTATCAATTTATAAACAATTTATAATTTAAATATTATGCTAATGAGTGCCAGTAATGGTTTTAATTTTCAACTAATTTTAAATACTATATGCCAACCATTAGCATTACCCTCCAGTTATAATAAAGTTATGTCTACTTAATACGCACTTTAAATTTGCAAAATGTCAAAAGAGTATTCATTCAAAAATTATTTATTAATCATTTTTTCCAAAATTATGGCTAAAAGATGTTTGAATTATTCATATAATGGAATTAATCTGACATTACAATAATATATAGTATTTTGCATTAAGCTTATTAATTATGGATTCTCATTCAATTGGTTTTCTCACAAAGCCTTTTACTAACTTATAATAATTATTTTGGATCAATTTTGATAATAAAAAAATATAAGATTATCTCAATAAATATTTCTTTTCATTTTTTCTTATATTTTTAATTTTGATAATTTCCTAAAGTAATTCATGTAGAGCTTTAATTAGAAGAATAATGAATAGTAATTACAGAGATCTAGTAATCTCTGTATATTCAAAGATACTAGTTTGAGCTTATCGTCAAATCAATAACAAAGTGGTTTAAACAGTGATCATTTTTAGAATCCCCAAAATTTAATTAGTCTTAATCTTAATATTCAATTAAATTACAATTTTATCCAAGAATTATATAAATATTTTATGAGTTTATAGACAGTATTTACCGGTAATACACGAAGCCTGCATTTTGGGAAAATAGGTCTGAGGGCGCAGTGCCTTAAATGTCAATTAAGGATCTTTAGATATGATTAAACAGAGTTATATTAAAACATCATTAATGGCTTGCAATTTATTTTGTGTTTTATTTAATTTGTGGTTTAAAAATCTATTTGACAGTCAAACATTATGATATGCTGTCACTGTAAACCATCGTAAATTATCTCTCATCTAATCATAAAACGGAAAATACTCAATAATAAAATAGGAGGGCGGCAGCCAAAACATAATTAAACAAAATAGTTATAATTCGATAAAACATTATTCACCAGAGCTAAACAAGTCTAGCATTTGGCTCGGATATAGCTTTTCCTTAAATTTTAATTTTTCAAAATTAGATTTTTGTTTTATCAAAATCCGAAAGCAAACCTAAGGCCTTTGAATTTGATTAAAATTGTATTTTTTTTAATAAGATTAATAGAATATATTTATGACTACAAACTATTGATTTTTTATGTTATTTTTCAAATGGATTATTTGCAAAAAAAATTGTTACATATGTTAGAAACTGATGAGTTTTGGACTGCCGATTGATTTTGAAGGATCCACATCAAGATAAGTGCTCTAATAATTTTAGATATAAGAATGCTAAATAATTTGAATATGGCATATTTACTTTTTAGATATCTGGATAAGTTTTGGAAAGACGAGTATGTATTAAAAAATAAATAATTTTAATATTTAATAAGTGTAACATTGATAAAGAGAATTACAACTAAAGAAAAACTTTTATTTCCAATTAAATTATTCTATAAAGTAATTCTTTATTTCAAACCCACATAAGGATTATTCTTTCTAAACAATATATAAATTCTTTTTATATAAATAAATATTTCATAATGAAGAAAATATATTATTCTTTATAAGGTTGTCTAATATTTCAAGTTATTTATAGTAAATGTTGAGGCCATTAATTTAGATATTACTCAATAATCGATATATTTTATTAATAAAAATAATGCAGTAAATGTCCACTTAATTGAATTGAAAGAGTGACACAAAATACACAAAAACATTTGACCATACATGATGTTTAATGAAGTATAATTTATGTAAATCCTTAATTGTGGTTTTAAAAATTCATTTGTTATAATAATTATAAATAATTAGAGTAAATAAACGAATATAAAAGTGGCATCATTTTAATTCAAAAATCCAATTCTTTAGTTTTTATATATATTTAATAAATTTAATTTTAATCTAAACGTAATTAAACTGAGTTTCATCAATGATTTCTAATTGAGAATTGCAAACTAGCTAGCGCTCAATGTATTATACTGTACATGATCCCACACTCAAATATTAACATATATTATACAGAATAATAATGCATAAGTGGTTACATTACTTATTATATAGAACAATGTCAGGCCTCCATATCTTTTCACAAGGAATACGAATTTTGGTTAAATTTCCGAATTCAGAAGAGTTCCACGTGAGGAACTCATCGATCCATTCCTTCATTAGAAGAGAAATAAGTAAATAATAGGATCAACAGTTTGATAAAGTAATACAAGTTGTGCACCATTCATGGCTCAATACTATTACTCGCAATCGATACTCAGACGCGATATCATTTCATGCATAAAAAAGGTGAAGAAATAGTAACTGTCATCAAAAGAGTGTTCAGACTTAACCGGATATAAGTCAAGCTTCAGATGTCAGTTGGACTTCAATACATGATATGAAGTCTGATTTATTATATCTATATTATTATTATTAACAGAATGACTGCAAAAGTTTTATATAAAAATTTCATTTTCTCGTAATCTTCTTTTGCTGAGTAAAAGACTTTCTTTACAACTGAAAGAATTCTCAACAAAATATTGGATTATTAGAAATTTTTTGAAAGTTCTGACAACTATTTCGATTAAATTATATTAGAATTGAGTGAATGACTATTTAATGAATTGTGAGTTGACCTAAAAGTATGACCTAAAGTAAGAGCAATACACTATTATTAAAATTATAGTTTACTTATTCAAAAACATTATTCTTTATCATAAGCGATAATTACAATTTTTGAATAACATCTCATTTTTAAGGACTTTTATACATTCCTGTCTTGGATTTGATTAAAAATAGAGATTGTATCCAATCCTGATTGTGTTCGGCGTCAAATATGAATAAGGATTGAATTGAAAATATTCTGTTATACTCTATTGAAATTACTATTAATTTGACACCTGTTTAAGGTTTTCAATACAACATTCAGTGGCAGAGCGGGACTGAAGAAATCCAATCTTGATTTTCAATCTACTTTACTTTAATCTCTATTTCAATCCTCAATACCGCTCAAGAAAAGTTAAAAATCAGGATTAAATTTTTTTGGTGAATGGGTCCTAAGAATAATGGCCTACATCTATCATCAATGTATGGAAATAGGTTTACCCGGTCCAAAACGAGAATTAGGTTTGGGTTGGCTATAATCTCAAGAAAATTGAAAACAATTTTCAATTCATACAGATATAATGAACCTATTTATGAATTTAAAAAATTACTAACTATAAGATACTGTAATGGAATTTATAATGAAATAAATAAATAAAATGCTTATTAATTAAACTTATTAATGCTTACAAAAATGATTTAGAATGGAATTAAATAAAGAATATAAAAGTAGGAATTAAGTAAATTATATGCGTTTATTTCATGCTTTAATTCTCAAAAATTGTATTACGAATGAGACCAGTTTTTAATCCCTTTTTATTTTTCAAATTTCTAAGTCTGGTTTAGCCTCAGTCCTAAAAAAAGTATTCTGTTATAGTCTTTTTCTGCTCTTGAGCTCATCTCATGAATAAGATTTAATTTCAAGCATTATCTAAAAGCCAGACATTCTTCTAAAAAGAACTTAAGTTAGATTTTATGCACTGAAATATTTATTGGTACAAAAGAAACGATCAAAAATTCTTTATATACCTGATCGAGCCATACATTAGTAGTTAAGACCTGATTCTTCTCGTCCTAAAGTTTTGTTAATAAAACAAAATGAGAAAATACCGTAAAAGCAGACTATTTAATGGCACATAAAATAGTAGTTTATTAATGACCATAAACTTGATTATGAATATAAAATAAAACTATTGAATACCATATCGAATATTTGTGTTAATGTGATTCCAAGCCTTATAATGACTGGAGTGGACGCGTCTTTCACTGGTCTTATGTTATTATCATAGTTTCGCATTAGATAATCAACGAGTCGTCTCTCATCATTTGATTGGATTAGTAGACTGTCATTTATTCTGTTTTCGTTATTACTATCCGTCATTTCAACTCTAGCGGCCACAATTCCTGAAAGACATTCAAATTGAAAAACATTAATATTATAATTGAGAATAATTTACTGTATAAGCAAGTGAAACATTAAATGATGATTACAATGCTTTCAATTGTACTTTTTTGTTAACTTTCTTTTTTTGAATTAATTAAAACAAATCTATTTGTTATCTTCCCTAAAATTAATCATTAAGCATATTATAATACTCGTAAAGCTTTTGTTGAGGTACAGTATAGGTACAGTCCTTTTCACCCAAAAATACGAGAATTTTATTACATATACTTTTGTGTATAGCATTTTCTTATAGTCGACTATACTTTAAAAACTGAGTAATAGGTTATTATAAAAAAACTAAACTATAATAAAGAGTTTTTTAGTGGTAAACTTGAGTTTATAAATAAAAAACACGTAATTTTCTGAAATATTTAATGGAAAACCCAGTGATTTGAGTTGAGATCTGATGTTGAATTAATCTGTAAATGTGTTATCACTTA
>JAQGCH010003549.1:0-10398 GCA_034699485.1 Nanhermannia elegantula
TGTTGTAGTGGTTGTTGCTGTGCATGTTGAACAATGCCCGCCACTTGCGTTGCAGTCACTTGTGTTACGACTGGTCTATTAGCATATGAATCACTAACTGTTACATTAGTTTTAGTATTAGAACAGTTCAGATCTTCGAAGCAAAAGCTCATTAATGGCAAACTTCTAATGAGTCTGTGATGTTGAATATTGTCAGTTTTGAGTACACAAAACAAAGTCACAAATAGTCCTAATGTAATGTTGAGAATCGCAAAACAAATGGCAATAGTGTTTGATGACTGAATATTAACATGAAGTAAACCAAAAGTCCAAGCGAGACATTGAATGCATAGTAAGAATGCAACCCATTTGACCCCATTCTTTGTTAGATCTAATTTAGTTTCTTCAATGCACTTAATTGTTGTGCTTGTGCTCGAATTATTGAACAAAATAAAACACGCAATTAAGACAAATACCAGTCCACCAAAGATTATACCAATGGCTGGACCAACAAAACTCAAACAAAAGTAATTGTCTGCACGAAGCCAACAATGATTTGATGTGCCATAACTTGATGGGTCAATAAATAATGAGATGAGAATAATAAGAGTGGGTCCGCCATATGCTATCATGTAATACCACATTAATCTTTTGGTTGATTTAATAGTTTCGTACATATCTATTAAGTTTAAGTAAAGATCGAATGATTCTAAAAACGTCCATAAAAATGACGCCAATAAGAAGAAATGCAAGAATCCTGCAGTTAAACCACAAAGTAATGGTACGTCAGTTCGATAGATACCAATTAAATAAGTAATTTCAGCGATTAAAAGAGTGACACAGAGATTACGATGAATTGAAACCGCTTCGGTATTACCAGCACTCACTACACAAACTATTGTGGTTATAAAGACTAAACATAACATAGCAATAGAGCAGCCAATTATGACCACAAGCTTTTGCCAATTACTTTCAGGCTTTAATATATCAACGGGTCGAATGTCCATCAAAAGTGCAAAATGTGATAAATGATTGCACATACAGACAGTATGAGTAGCATTGGTGGAGTCCATCCAACAGCCATCTGAGAGCCAATCCCTTCTCTCACTATTCCAGTAAACACACTTAGGACTGGAAACATTCTCTTCCTGAATATGCCTCAGAATGATTGTTATCGGATGTGATAACAAAATATTTTGAAGTTCATCTTTTTTTGCAATACTAAGTGAGGCTCCAATAACTCGCGAATTTATTACAAGAGATCCAGACGTAATGTTTTGCAGTTTGCTTGCCATTGAATACGAAGCTCTTATATCATCGGATTTGTCATTTATTAAGTAGGCGTCAGGTTTTAGAAGATCTTCAATCCGATAATATGCTAAAAATGCCACTTTAGCCAAACCTAAATTCGATTAATATGAATATATTAACATATGCTGTACATATACAAGTAATGGCATAACAAATCTTTTCAATCAATTTATTAAATGGGTAATTAATTACCATCTTTTGAATATTCAAGTAATGTATGCGCGGGCAAGAAAAGTGAATCTTCCATTCGAACCCACTGGAAGTCATATCTGGTGTCGCGGGTGTCCTCAACTGTAGGAAACTGTAAGCTAATAGGCATTCGTGTGTCGAGTACATGAACAGAAACCACTGCAAAATAAAAAAAGTTGATATAATGATTGCTTTGTAATATACAGAATAAAAAGCAGTTTAAAGCATGAAATCAATAAAAAGCAAACCGCGACATGTTTTTTAACACTCACAGACATTAGCTTTGGCGAAGGCAAATGATCCGTCGAGGTTGGTGTTGTCCGCAAGCAATAAAGCGCTAGATTCCAACCCCTTTAGTAATTTGGAAGCTACTTGTTTTCTCTCAGCTACACTCAGGTCGAGCCAAGCGTCGTCTTGAGCATTATCTAATAGATTGCTCACTGCTTCCACGATAAACATTAATAACTCTTTGAGTACTTGATGTCTGTGCCAAACTTCAAAAGACTGCAAGTTTTCCATACTGGTGATGGCGTGCGCCAGTGTTTTCTGCACAATATAAGCTATACGCTGAAGATCTTCGCAAAATAAAGCTTTTGTAAGAGTCATTAGTGCTAATTCATTCGCTATTCTGATCACAGGTTCGTCATTATTAAGTCTTTCCTCTAAGTTGTCGAGCCATAGAGAACGGCATTGACTGAAATCAGGTCTTTCTGGTATCCAATCGGCAGATCCAATGATAGGATTATAACTGCATTCCCACTTTACGAGACCAGTCGCACCTCCTGGACATTTCTGGTCTGCAATGTCTCCTTTGCGGGTCCAGTTCCAGAATAAACTTCTCACAAATATTGGCGGACAGTAATCAACTTTAAGATCAGTAATTGGAAAATGTTTTGGTACTAATGGGGGAGGAGGTGGTGGTGGAAATTTAGGTAGAGTTATAGGATCGGAATCTACTCGACTCGGAGTATTTAATGGTGTAGATGGCGGTGAAGTGGGACTCATTGCTTTTGATTTTGGCTGATTAAAGGAAAATTGAGGTAATTCTGATTCTCCCGATTCTATAATCTCTATATGATTGAAGTTTGTATCGGCAGTACTAGAATATGGTGTAGTTAATTGAGTGCTCGAAGAAATGCTCGACTCATGCTTTGCCGAAGTTTGAGCGTCTGTTGTAATAATTGCAATTACATCTTCATTAGTAGGAATAGTCGTGGGTTGGACTGGAGGGAAAAGTAACGAAGTATTGCTCGATGAAGGCATAATCGGAATATTAAACTGTACGGGTGGTCTTCTGGTGGTTGTTGCTGCTGATGCTCCCCCTTGAAACACAAGGACGACTATTAATTGGTACTGATATTTCAAATTTTATGACTTTTAAATTTGTACAAAATATTATACAGAATAAGACCACACAAAATGTGCAGTTTTAATGGTTTTATGAAAGAATTAGAATAGCCTTCAAACAAAAATTACACTTTGAACATACCCTGAACACAGTGATACTGCACTTCTAAATACTTGAGAGTTCCAGGACAGGGATCGCCGAACATCTTACTCGAGACGATTACACTGCAGTTCGATTTCTGACTGCATCTGTGAAAAAAATAAATATTCAAATTAAAGTTTTTTAATTATTTCATGAAATGATCAAAAATCGAGTTTTTTCCTCAAAGTGAAGATCAATTAAGCAATAAATGAAGTTTTTTCCAAACCTGTCTGACATGATGAGAAAAGACCGATAAGACATGCAGATGACACTTAGATCTAATCTTCCGCCATCATTACAAATACTAATACTAAACCGTCCATAATTAGCACGAACCAAGTGAATAGTACGCCCTTCTTCGCAGTTCAGATGCAATGGATTCCCTTCACACGCATAAGTGGTCTTATAATGTATTCGACCTGTAATATCATTTTCAGATAAAGGAATTTTTTAAGCAAAATAGATTCTCATGGAAAACATGGAATTAAAATCAAATTATTTTAAACATCAATAAGATATGAATTGTTACCTCTATCTAACATCGGCGGTCTTATCGAAAAATTTGGGACAGAAACTAAAAATAATAATAAAGGAAACAAAATAAAAATCAAAATAAAAACCAAATATAAGCATGCTTCAACTTAAATTTGAACCTAACTTAAATATTTATAAAATTAATATTAAAAAATTGTGCTACTCTTTCATTATGAAAATAAGGCTCAGCCAAGTTTTAATCATAAATTGACGGATTATTAATCTCACATCAAAATAAAATAAAGAAATACTAATATTAACTGAAATTTTTATATGAAATTATCATAACTTGTTGGAAAACTTATTATTTAGCACTCATTGTTGAAAAAATTAAACGAAGAATTTTTGAAAATTACATCTTATATTTTGGCAAACTTGATGGTTTGCAATACCAGTACCTTTGTATTAAAATAATGCTAATTTTAATTAGAATCTATAGGTGAAAGAATTAATGAATGTGTACAATTTTTTTATATTGTTTGAAACATTAATAATTCATCAAAACTCGTAAAAATGTTAATACTATGGTTATAGCAAATTCCAAAACTCTTCAATAATAATCATAATAATAAAAATATAATAACTGTTAACTTCATGTGCCATAAAATAAGGTATTAATTCTATTTTAATTTATCATTTTCATATTTATTCCGAATAAAACCGTTTACTTGTCTTCAATTCTTCGCTTAAACTTCAGATAATATCAAAAACATTATTTTGAATTTAAGTTTACCTCATATATGAATAATTGCTTCCAATGATAACTTTCATTCATATACTGTATAAGTGAAAAATTTTATAGTGAACCTCATGTAAAACAACTTAATTTTGAAAAATAGCTGAAAGGGATAGTAAATTATTTGAAATTCAGAATATGTTCTCAAGTATGCCATTGCAGAATGCAATTATGTTCTCAAATTATAGTTAATTTAATAGCAAGTGTGATATCTTATTCACACATAAAATCTTATATGGATTTCATTTTATTGATTATATAGGAGAAAAAATTGCGAAGTGTTTTATTACAATATGAGGAAAATATTACTAAATTAATGTTTATAATGCTATTTAAGAGAAGTAAATTATTAATTATCCATAGTATAAAATCCAGTTTCTTATGATATTCATTCCATAAGTTAAATATTTATGAATTCAAAGTCATTTTACAATTAGTGACTCAATACTTAATGGTTGAATTGAATTAACATACTTTTGAGATTTTTCATTGATTTTTGAAGTTTTTCAAAGTGAAGCTGACAAGTGAGCAGATAAGGCATAAAAATTTGATACGGTAATGAGTTGGTGTCCATTACTTATCATTGTTCAAAATTCAAGTATTTTTATTAATTAGAATTTATAATTCAGATAACATACTAAACAAATGTTGGACTTAAATATGTTAATATCATTTTTTAAAAATGGCTTAATTCTCATTTATATCTTTCAGTAAATGAAATTCAAATATAAAATAATAAAATTTTGTTCACAAAGCTTAGTATTTATTATTTGGGAAATTTTAATTAAATTTGATTGAGTATAAGCCAATTCTACTACAATCAGCTTAAAAGTTAGTAAAAGAAAATCCAACTTTACTTGAACTGAGCTGAGCTGCATTGAAAAAATAAAGTATGTGTTGACAAAAAATTGAACTTTCCTTATAACTTAATTACTGAGAACTGGAAAATAAAAGTATGTATTAAAGTACTGTAGAACTGAGAAATCAATTGCAAAGATGTCAAAAAAGTAAAGAGAAATAGAGTCACAACTAAAATAACTTAGCAAACAATCAGGTCTGAGCCAATGTAAAATCAAAGCTTCACTTTTTTGGTTTCAACACAAATAAGTTTAGAAATGCGGGAATCAAAGTAAAGTCAATATTTTGTCTGGAAATGAAATGCAATAGTATATCAAATTCAGAAACTTTCAGTTCTGACTTACTCTGAGGTGTAGTAAGAACTTTGCTTTTTTGTACATAATTATAAAGGCCTAAAATGCGATAAAGTCACGTCATTTTAATGTCTAGAGAAAAGTAAATTCAAAAATTTCCAGAATCATAACAGTCTTAAAGAAATACTTTAACATATAGATAGAACGGCGATATAAACAAATTCACATTATATTACAGTCTATTTTATCAGATGAGCAACAAATGCAACTCAAATAGTGGAAAAGGCAAAGTTGGCTACACGCGAATTCATTGATTGCGTACCAAAAACTTTTGCTTCTTCTTCAAATTCACACTTCAATGCGCATATTGCTTAAGGCCAAGAATGAGATCCTTAAACCGCTTTTATTTATATTGAAGAAAAAGCGTTTCTCTGCCTTTGAGAAAATAATTCTCCGTCTTCAGCATTTTTTGCAGGTATTGACTGTAACGTTAGGTCTTAAAGCAGACTAACAGTGTTTTTATTACTACCAATACTAATACCAGTGTAGTGATTATCAATGTTGGCGTATAATGAAAAATAAGATCGAAAAATAAGTCGAAATTGTGATTATTTAAACTCATACATACATATAGACCGGTTGCTAACATTATGCAAGCATGCATTAGAGCGTGTGTTTATATTTGTTGAAAACATCTGTTATTCAGTCCCATTTTCCCACTAAAATAAAAGTTCATTTTAGAATATCTACAATAGTTACGGTTGAGAGCGAGCACAACCATTTCACTAAAGCATTAGCGGCAATTGAGCTTTCCTTTCTCTTAAAACTACTCTCACTCAAAACATAAGCATCATATTCGCCCGCATTTCACAGACCCATCATTTTACCTTTTTTTAATAGCTTTAAGTAAGGTTTAGCTCATTGTTCTCAGCCTAACATATAATAGTTATAGTCATTGTCAATATATAAGCCTTATATATATATATATATATATAAGTACTGTATGAGCAACAGAACAAGTATGAAACTTAATGTTAATGACATTCTTTTGTGAATCTCTTAATGACAAATCAGCGGAAGTGTTTCGCTAGAAATCTGTTTCCATCGCTTAAATGCACTCAAAATGAAAAAAGCAATAGAACAAAGATCATCAATGATCGATATCTTTGCAGACAATGTCCATTTATGTCAGATAAAAATGTCATTATTTTTCTCATCTTAAGTTATTTGTCTTATTTCACAACTAATCTGAAGCCATAGTTGTTTGGATAAAAAGCAAATAAGAACTTCTGTATAATTAATGAATAGAGAATTGAAAAGAAAGGCATTAAGTATGCGTCAGAACGCTTATAACTTGCATTTTGGAAATTAAAATTTATTAAGTTGTCATCATTATGAAGTGAATATGGAATGTGTTCAGCTGTTGGGTCATCTTCTAGCGTGCATTTGCCAGTAACACATTACTAATAATAGGTTTGACATCATAAAGGGGCAAATAATAAAATAGATTATTGCATTTCAACATGCGATAAGAATTATGGGATTGTCTTTGCCTTTCAACCAAACAGATAAAGAGAGTTTCGAGTTTTCGTAACTAATATTATTACAAGTATTCATAGAATTTGTTTGTATAGAGTTAGACATAACCGTAATTCTTTGAATTGAATACATATTCCATTACCTGATGAATCACTGAAATATAACCGATTTATGATGTAAGACAAGCTCATCAATCACCAAATGAACAATAAAAACAACTAACTATATATTGAACAAACTTTCACAATAAGTCAATAACGGAATATAGCACTGAATCGGAAGTGGAAAAAAATACATTAGAGCTGAAGGCACTACTGATATACAAGAATAGGACTATAAAATCCATTCAATTTGTTTCCTTAATATCGGTCTGAATATTGATAGCATTGTATTTGGGGTAATATAAAAGCATAATAAAAGAAGTACAGTATTATAACTATAAGTCCTGAAATAAATTATGAATTAACGGCTTATAGTCTACAACTCATTGTGTTAATGAATGGCTTATTGTCTAAATCTGTTATCTATAATTAGAATATCTCATTCATCTCAAAACAATATGTATTATCCAATATTATGATTGACTTTTTTATACAATCGTGACAAACATTTAATTTAAATAAATTTTTATTTAGCTTTCCTATTGTTGGGTCTATAAAATTGAACATTTTATGAAGTTTATGATCACATAATAAATAATTTGTGATTCAGATATTGATATACAATGTGTCACAAAAGTTTCTTTTAGTTTCAAACATCTCATGATATTTTCCAGTGACTCAAAATATCAATGAACTTAATTCTATTAAATTTTTTCTAAATTTCTAAACTATATAAAAATTTCTAAAAGACCTAAACTCTAAACAACGATTCCTTTACTCTCACCAATCAATTCACTTTTTCAGGAAAAGTTATATAAATACAAAAAAATGAAAATGTTTTTGTTCTTAGACGAAGCTGTATAACAGATATTATACTCTCTAATAATTTGACCTTAATTTGGATCTAATGATAATACAATAAACAATTACAATAGAAACGAATTAAAATTGCATCAAAAAATAATAAATTACAATAAAAATAACATTAAATACCAAAAATCAGAGCACATATAATTAAGACAAAGCTTTGTATTATTAAATATGTGAGAGGTTTGATATTCATCAATAAAATAATTGCTTTACTGTTTTAGGTCGATGTCGTATTGTTCTCAACTTTTCTTTCATTTTGTGAAAAACTGATTAAGTTTTTTGAAGAACAAAATTAATTAAATTGAAAGATATAAAAAATTAGAAAAGATTTGACAGAAAAACTGATTCAGGGAAGTAATGAAATAACATAAATATGAGTTATGCTCAAAGTTATGATGCTTTGAGCTCATTTGGAATTAGTTTTACTTCAATAATTTAATTTGTAAAATTATTTTTAGCTCCAATACTAGAATAGATGAAGTTTTAAAATTTGCTGAATTGTTGAGATATTTTTGATGAAATATCTAATTTTCTCGGAATAACTTTGATTATAACAATTTGACACCATCCATATTTTAGATTAATTTAAAACTCGATGCTATTTTAGTGCACTTTCTATTATATGATTTCATGTTTTGTAAAAACTCAATTCACCCAAAATTAAGTGAAAAACTTGATTTTATATTGAAACCTGATTTTTTAGATTTCTTTTAAGTTGAAGGTTCAGTAGGAATAAGTCTATATATTTTGAATAGAAATGTTTAATCGAAAGAAATTCATTAATTAACGAACAATTATCCTTTTTGCAAACATACAAATTATATATAATACTAAATATAGTAATGAGCTCTAGTTATAAGCCAATGGTATAAGTTTAGCGATTAAATGAAAGCCCAAGTGATTTGAAACCATTTTTAAAAGCGAAGCGTCGTGTGTACGGAGTGTAGAAGAGAGCTGAGGAGAGTATAAATGAAGAGTTTTGCCCATTAATTCATTTGCATGAATCAATATTGAAGTGATACAAAGTATTATACATATACTGATGCTCTTAAACATATGTATTAAGTGCTTAGAATTTGGTGAGTATTATAAACTAAACATCAAGTACTTTACACATTGAGTTATTTGTTTAAACCACGAAAGAAGTAAAGAGCTGTCGAAGAGCTGAAAAACCACTACTATTTATAATTATTAGAGATGGAGAGGAAGATGCGATCTCTGAAATGGAATCTATTGATGCGTAAATATGACAGCATATCTCCAATGAAATGTGCCAATTAAGTAGGGACCCGTGCGAAATTCCTCCAAGGCTTGAAAAATAATGATTTCATACATATAACGACAATACAGAATTTTAGCGGTGGTAATGCCAGCTCTCATTTTATGCATCAAATGAAATCAAGTCATGATTTGTGTTTTCATGCATAAACTTAAACTCAAATTACTATCAAAATGCGATATTAGGATTTTCTTTCCGACTCAAATAAATTTATATAACATTATGTCACAAAAGTCTATCGCATAAACTCAAAGTACACTTATATATAGATATTAAATATCACAGAAATAGTGAAGAAGCAAATAAAAAACAAGGCTAAGAAGAATAGCACATATATAAGTAATACGTATAACAGAATCAAAATATGAACTTATTTGGAAAGTCACACAAAGTTATATTGATTTTTGTGATTTTTGTGAAGCTAAATATGACATTTGTCTGTTATGTTTTTATGGATGAATGCATTTTACATCACATCACGATCTTTATGTTCGATTTGATGATTTCGTATATTACATAACTGTAACTGAAGTCTAACAGGAGAGAAGATTTTAAGAGCCAATTATTAACACTTGCTTTCTGAATGTCATAACGCGCATAAAAACAAATGGCAACTCACATAATGGTTATGGCAAAGACTAAATCCAACCGAAACGTTAACTACACTTGAATTTTTCAAAGCCATCATTTCTATAACCACAGAAAGCAAACTAACTCTGATAGCAACGCATTCAGAAGAAGGAACCGCAATCAAGATTTCTTTTTCAAGATTTTCTTCACTAGAATGCACTTCAACAACAACTCTACAAATTTAACACAAAACCGATAAGAGTCAGAAAGAGAGTCGAAAAAAGACGTGAGAGAGGGAAAGAGACCAAACAGACCAGTTCTAAGATCAGTTATTTAGTTATTTCTTTTCTTTCATTTTTTACATCAAAAGTTTCTCAGATAATACTTTAAATGAGTTCTTAGTGACCAATGTTTCAATTCTAGCAAATGTATAGTCATTGCTATTATTTTTTATTTGTATGGCTCTGTTAGCGATACTATTTTCGCTCCAATAATTTGCTATAAGTTGTGAATGTGCGAAAAAAGTTTCCAATCGACTAATATTGTACAACTTCGCCAAACACGGAGAATACTATTATGCTGTAAAGGGAGTATAAAAACACAGGAACTAAAGGGAACTCTACCTTATATACCAGTATTACAAGTTATAG
>JAQGCH010003550.1:0-10398 GCA_034699485.1 Nanhermannia elegantula
GGGGCCCGGGATCCCGGGAAATGAAATTGACTCTTCCCGGGAAGGCCCTTCTGTACTGTATATCAATTATCCTTAAACATATTAATAATATACTGTAAAGATTGAATCCACAAAGCTATTAAATTCAATGTATTGTTAATAATACTGAAGATTTCTAAAAAATAATGATTAAAAAAAAGATAATTTTATGTAAAATCAAATTTATTTGACATTTCATAAAACGGAAGGCTTTTGCGAGTTTTGCATCCTTTCTATTTCTAGATTGTCAAATAGGAGTCAATACTCGAGGAAATGATTTGCTCTCCTCTGCTTATTTGAAAAAATTTAAAAAAAATTAATATTACTTAAAATTATATACTTATTTTGCAATAAACATTAACTTGCTATGCTCGGTTCTGTTATTAGCTTCATTTAAAATAAAAATCTTCAAATTTTAAGTCAATACTTTACAAAATTCAAAATTTTAATCATTTTTAGTCAATGTATTGAAAAATTCACATTTATTTGAATTTTAAGCTAATAGTTATATTAAAAATAGACGAAAGCATTTAATCTTCAAATTTGAGTTCAAATCAAGTTCTAAACCTGTGATTTAATACGTAAAGTAAGATATTCAAGACCATTGAGGCTTTACGTATTTGGTCTTCACGTATTTGGTCTCCACGTAATAGTTTTTATGACAAACTGCAAAATAAATATAAATGAGTTAAATAGAAAATAAATTGTAATAATATGGATAAAAAATTATTATTCTTAACGAATATTTACAATTATTTTGTGCTTTACAGCCAGCAGTTTGAGGGTAATCACAAACTAGAAGTTTTGGATTAAAGTGAGTCCCTTTACCACATTTTTGCAAAAATGCTCGACACTTATCGCAGTTGTAGAAAGAGCAACAGTCCAATGGATTAGGGTTTAGGCCTAAAAAATTATTTAACAAAAAAAACCTGAGATTTTTGAATCAGTCAAAGCTTTACAATTATCCCCAATGATACTCAAGGCTCGAGCGTTTTGATTTTGCCGAACGCGAGTTTTAATATTTTCAACTTAATTGTAATAATTTAATAAATTTAAGTTTGAAATCAAGATTTCAAAAAGTTATAAATTATTTTGATTCCGCGCTTAGCAATTATTATTCATACTAAAGAGAAGAGCTTTTTCCAATTGCTTATGGCCTAATCATTTGTTCCTAAACTAAATCTTTAGATATGAAAACTTATCGAGAATTCACAATAAAAATGAGTTTATATTTATATATCGATAAATCATAATTTTAATTTACTTGAGTTACTTTTCGACATTTTTTCAAAATTCTTAAAATGATAGAAAAATTAGACTTTTTTTACATAAAAAAATATTGCTTTATATCTATTTTCATGAGTTAATTGAGTATTTTTAACCGACACTTTTCCCTCTTCTACTCTCAAATATTAATTGTTTGGGATATTAAGATTCAACTGAGTGACAAACTGGTGTTAAAGAACTTACCACTAGGTCTGAGGCACGGACTGTCAGCTTGACAGTAATCATAAATGACATCTTTGATTGGCACATATTTTTTGTTGTAAGCTGAATATCCCTTCTCTTTGAAGTAATCATTTTCGTTGTAATCATTTTTTACATAAACACTCGCCTTTACATAGAATTCAAGAATTTTACAAATTGACATTCAATTAATAAATTTACTTATATTTTGTACTTTAACTGAACAATATTTAATTATTATCAGTTTATTAATTATAGATAGTATAAGATATTATCTGTCGCTTAATTGAGTGGTTTTCCTATTTTAACATTTGCTAACACTGTGGTTAATAGAATAAAAAATGAACTGATAATAATTGTAAACCGAATTAATCTTTTACAACAAGAACTTTATTTAAGTTAATTGTTAGGACTGACCTCAACCACAACTAATAAAATCGATGCCAAACAGATGAGTCTGAAGTTTGAGGAATACTTTTGGAAGTTTTGAATCATTTTGAATAAGTTATTGATTAAACTATACTTAAAATACAATGATGTTGAAGAGATTGTCTGTAAGACATAGACAGTAAATAGTTTTGATTTTTAATATACAGCAATTTTTTTATAAACATAAATATATATTTGACTTAACCGTCAAATCATGACTCGATGTCGGTTAAGAATGTCGTTGAGATCTTTCCTGTCATATGACGAACAGATGACGATAAGTCCCAAACTCTTCAAAATTAAACATTATTTTCCAAAAAAAATTCTTTAATATAAAAAGTGGACATAGCTTTGAAACATTTGTGTCATTAATGGAATACAGTGTTCCTCGGGCTCGGCGGGTCAGCTCGAGACTCAGAGATTTTTTCAGGCTCGAGGCTCAGACTTTTTAGTCAGGCTCAGGCTCATGTTTTAGCTCAGGCTCACTTTAAAGCGAGTTTCTGAGCCTGTAAACTATATATATAGATTATTCATTTATATCCCGCTTTTCTGACTCATTGGTATTAAAGCGATTTATGACAGATTAGGATAGTGTGAATCACATTGACTGTGAAACACTGAACTATCTCCAGCTAATCTGCAGCCCTTTTAAGAGTACTAAAGTGCCCTAAGTGCTAAGTTGGACCGCTTAGTCTATTCTAGCCTTGGAAAAACTTTTTTGACATACAGTTCTGTAGGAAACGGTATATCTGTTATCGATGATTTCTGATTTCAATGCAATACCCCTTTACAGCAGACTTTCTAACACTACATTAATTCAAGGTCTAGCATTACTTATTACTGCCAAGCATTACATGCAATTCTACTATATGTTACGAATGCTTACATTGACCGATAACAGATATACCATTTACTACAGAGTTAGACTCGAACCCACAACCACTCAGTAATCTGTGTGAACTTTTGACTCAATAATGAGCCAATGTCTAGACCACTAAGCCATTCAGCCAGCTCTGTAAACTATATATGCAGGAAAAGAGTAAAAGTTTCAAAGTTTATTTTTTCATAAATATTATTTTATAAAATAACTAAGAAAAGTAATAGACTTCAAAATTGTCTTTTCAGGCATCAAATGTGCTGTGAATATATGCTGATATATTTAAAACATAAATATGACATAACATTTTTTGATCAATAAAATTTTATGATTTCAAAAATAACTTTAATACAAGATCAGGCTCGAAGCTAAAGGCTCAGACTCAGCTCAGAGAATCAGTTTCTTGCGCTTTTGCCAGGCTTAAGCTCGCCACCGAACCTAAAAAACTTGAGCCTTAAGGAACACTAATGGAATAGATATGAATTTTTTTGCCTCTTCCCCAACCGCTACTATATTTGTTTGATAGGGAGACCACTCAGAGCTTATAATTGTTGAAAATAGAAAGAATTGGACAACATTTATGTGTTGATGTGCAGCATATAACAAACAATCATAGATTTGAATTCTATCTTTTACTCTTGTTAACTATCAATCAATTGATTTGTTTTAAAGAACATTCAATTATAGCTTTGTCCTCACATTCAAATAGAAATATTGAAAGACATGTGGTCACAATTCTTTGTGCAACACTTATTGGAATACTTTGTGACATATCTTGCAAATTATATTGTCAACACTTTTTCTATTACTCATGTTTTATAATTCTCTTTAACTTTAGAGAAATATTGAGCCATCAGTTCAAGAATATCAATGAAAAAGTTTAACAATTAAATTGAGATTAAAGTGCAATTCATATCTGATAACGAGATGACTCTAAAAAATTAAAGAATTAGAAAATATGCGAATTCTATTCAAATATCAAACTTTAATATTGTGAATCAGTTGTGAATCACAGGGACTGTTGAAGTCCACTGTGAAGGAGCATTAATTGAAGAAATCTATGCCCAAACAGATTTCACTATAAATAAAGGGTTCACTATATTGAGGTATTGCAAGAGAAATGAATTCCTGGTCTTTTCGGTTAAGTTTAATGTTCTGACGTTTCAAATAATAGCTTCAGATAACAGAATAGGCTCTAAAATATAGTGTTAATGGTGTTAATAAAGTCACTTATTTTCGAGATTTCAAAGGGGTTTTCATTTACTGATTTGATATATTTGAGTGATTTGTCTGTTGTCCCGATTTCGGAGTTTTTCTCTGTTTTAATCAAATTCTTAATATTATTGAATAGTTTGTTCTCCACTTAAAAGTATTAATAAGTTTTGCTTAACTGTGAAATACCTGTAATAACGGTGTGTTATGAGTGAGACAGAGCTCTAGCCGTGAGAGGGAGTCAACAGTTTTGGTCTAAATATTGACAAATTAATAACACTTTTGAGTTTAATAAACAATTGATTCATAAATAATATTAAATTTTATATTATTTGTAGTAAACTCTTATTAAACCGAATCTGTTATGGAATTCGCAGAACTGATAAAAACTCCAAAATTGGACCGAATCTGTGTCTGGACAACACTTAACCATTCAATTGAAGCCACTCTTTGCATAACAAGTCATCACTTAATCGTCTCCTCAAGAACTGACACAACACAAGAGTTATGGGTATTATTCATATCATTAATATTGATATCAATTTATATCATATAATAATAGTTTTTAATATAAATATATTTATAATTAATTTAATACTAAAACTCATAACAGTTATTGCACTCAATGGTAGATATTGTTGAGCGAAAAGTGAACCCAAACTCGAGCGGAGGAACTCTTGTTCTCAAGTGTAAAGACTTCCGTATTATAAACATTGAAATCAATGGTTTCAATGAATTCAATAACGTCTCCAATTCGATGGAATGGTTGTCCAATTTAGACGATCCGCGACTTCTTTATCCGCACTTTTATAGAGCGATGTTTGATTTGGTCGAAGACGGTTGGGATGCGTTCCACATCGAAAATGAATTCTCCAATATTCTTATGTTTAGCGACGAGTGGAGGATAAGTCATATCAACCAAAACTTTGCTGTAATTTATTATTTTTAGTAACTATTTATTCATTTAATTCAATTATTTGAATAATTATTATAAGTTATAACCAATTGTCAGGTCTGTCAGTCATATCCTGAGGCAGTCATAGTTCCAAAATCTATTGATGACGAGTGTCTTATAGCGATCGCTGCCTTCCGTTGTTTGGGAAGATTTCCTGTTCTCAGTTATTTTCATAAAAATACTAAAGTATGCAATTTCTTTGTTTATTATATTTTCTCTTTTTTTAATTTTTGTCATATTAATCAATTGATAGACTGTATTACTCAGAAGCGGTCAACCAATGGTTGGCACCAACTCTAAGCGATGCAAAGAAGACGAGAAATTGATTAATACAGTACTGGGTTCTGGAAAACGCGGTTATATAATAGAAACCCGAACCCAAAATCTGGCACAACTCGCGCGCACTAAAGGTCTCAAAAACTTTTAAAATTTTTAAAGTAATAAATTACTATAAAACTTAAACTTAAAAAGGGGGCGGATTTGAGCCAGAAGTGCACTATCCGTTGTGGCGCAGAGTTCATAAACCAATCGATAGGCACTCGACTCTGTTGGACTCTCTCAGTAAACTAATTGAAGGTTAGATTTTCATATTTTTTTAGTGCTTAGTCTTTAAAATGTGAACAAAAATAAATATTTAAATAATGATAACAGCATGTAATGACACCAACACATCAATGGACAAATGGTTGTCCAGATTAGAGTCTTGTGGTTGGCTCACACATATCAAAGATGTGCTGAGCAGTTCCTGTTTAGTGGCTCAGTGTATGGATCAGGAAGGTATGCGTCAACTCTTTTGTCATTTTTTATATTAAATATTAAATACAGTAAAGGTTTTAATGGTCATAATCTGTTCCAATTTTATGGTTCAGCCGCTTCAGTGTTAGTACACGGGGCAGAAGGAATGGACTCAACACTACAGGTCTGTTCGTTAACTCAAGTAATACTGAATCCCGACTGTCGTACAGTTCATGGGTTCGAAGCACTAATAGAGCGCGAATGGTTACAAGCGGGACATCCGTTCGCCACTCGTTGCAAACACAGCGCTTATACCATTCCGAGTGCCAGAACTCGAGAACAATCGCCTATATTTTTGGTTTTTCTCGACTGTGTTTTTCAAATTTATAACCAATTTTCATGTTCTTTCGAATTTAATGAAAAGTTTTTGTTATTATTGTTCGAACACACGTATGCCTCACAATTCGGCACATTTCTGGGCAATTGTGTCAAAGATAGAAAAGATATGAACTTTGCTAAGAAAACAGTTTCGTTGTGGTCTTATGTTAATCGCCCAGAAATTATTCAAAAATTCCTGAATCCTGCGTATGAGCCAAACAACAAAGTTATCTGGCCTTCAGTGGCACCACAGAGTTTGGTTTGTCAAATATTTTCAATATATTACTATTTTATTCAAATAAACGTTTATTAACAAACCATTAGATTCTCAATAATTATGTGTTTCTAAACTTACAAAACTTAATATTTATTTAAAATAATTTGATTGACTTTGATTTTAAAGTAAAATTAAGCACATTTTGATTGTCATTATTAATAAGTTTTTTTTAATTAATTTAAATTGGATTTGACAGGAGCTCTGGCAGGGTATATATCTTCGATGGAATGTCAGTCAAAAAGCTAATGAGAACGCCTGGAATAGAATCGCAGAAATCAAAGCATATGAGAAAGAGCTAAAAATAAAAGCGGCTCGTCTTCGAAGGTTATAATTCTGGATATATTTCTCTATATTATTAAAACATTAGTTCTTTATTTCTTATATAATATTTGTTTACATATTTAGAAATCTCATTGATCTCACAGCAAATCCCAAGACATTAAAAAACAAAGAATAAAAAGAACTGAGGCTTAAGTTTTTTCTCTAAAATAATTTATCGAATTTCGAGAACTCAAATACTGTAAGTTTATGTGATATAATGAAAACTTTTAATTATTACAAATTTGCAAAAATTATGAATTCCTATAATTATTACTTATTTATTATGTTAATTGTTTAAAATTTATAACTTAAACATTTAAATCGTGAAAATTTCTAATATTTAAATATTAAAATATATTTTATTTTCAACTTTTGTTCAATAAAATTTTATTTATGATGAAGTGTCGAATTCAGTGATCTTAAAAGTATATTTTGTCAGTTAAATACAGTACATCTCTATAATAGTGAAAATCCGCTTAAATTGAAGAATTAGTTGAATATAATTACATGTATTTATATCAGTTAACTCTCGCTCTTGTTTATTATGAAACTATAGGCATTGGCCGGTTCCAGGGGTCGCCAAGGGTAGAGTGTAGGTAGGGTGTACATACCCCTTGATTTTGAGGTTTTGAAAAAGTATACCTTGGTCCCCTCTGATTTTTAAAAATTAATTAATGGATTTTTGGTGTTATTTATCGATAATAATGCATTAAAAATTTTGTTGTAAAATTAATATTTGAAAGTTTTAGCGCGAGAACATATTTTTCAAAATATTTTGACGCGAAAAATTACTTTTCAAAATATTGCTGTAGAAAAACGGCGAGTTTTCCCGCTATCATATTTTTTTGAGAAAAAATCAATTAAAAAATTGGCGGCAATTATTTTTTATAATTTTTTTGGGGGGAAAATTGATTTTGTAAAATAATTGTCTTATAAAACCGACGAGTTTTGACCCCCCTCTCGATTTTCAAGATTTTCAGAAACTTCACCCCACCTGGAGCTTTCGAGCTTGGCGAGCTCTGATACTAGGTAAACTAAAAACTGTAAGATGAAATACTAAGTTCACGACATCGCTTATGACTGTGACATTATTTAAAATTATATTACATATAATTCACTCAATTCATTGGAAAGATAGTATTGTTGCACATCAAGTACATTAAATATAAGTTATTAAATAACTCCATATGTCATTCAGTAGAGCTTTTTTTCTTATGAGTTGTCCTCAAATGAATTTTTAAAACCAATGTTCAGTTTGTATAAAATTTTAAAAGTAGAAACTTAAATATTCACATTGTTATTAATAATAACTAATTAGTTCCTGATTTAGGATCAAATTTTAATAATTATTGTTGTTTTCAAATGATCTTTTGAAATAATGAATAAGTCTTTTCTCAAGTAATAGAATGACTTAATTATTAAGCTTTAAATGATTCTTTTACATCATTATTGCAGAATATTATAATTATAATCATAATACACAGAATATTTTTTTTGTTAAAACAAACCTTATATTTTTGTTGTATATTTTGTTAACTTAGAATTTTTAGTTATTATAACAAATGCTCGTATATGTTAGTAATTAGAAGAAATATTATACCTTATTTCAAAATTCAAAGATTTTCAATTAAACCATAAGACTATCCTTCCTTCTTTTATTGAGAATACGCAGAAAATTGTTTTTCACTGCTGCAAAATTGAGTGGATGTAAAATAACAAGGAGTTTAAAGTTTAAATTTCAAAGCGCATACATAAATAATTTTGTTGCTATAACCGTTTTAATTAATACTTTGAATATGTAAAATATGTGAAAATAAAAATTGCTTTAAAGAACATGTGTCCAAATAGTATCGAAATCTAAACAAATTTAATATTTTGGACTTAACAACAAATCATTGTTAAATATTACTTTAATTATTATTATAATAAACATTAGTGAGTAAAATATGATTTACACAAGAATTGGGTAAAATAAATATAGCAAAGTTTCGATTCTTTAGCTGCAAATTTTGGGCATCACAAGATTACCTATACTGTATAGCTAAATACATCACTATTATGCTATATGATATTAGACGTCACCCATTAATTACGTTCGCACTCATTGGGGGAGGGGGTTAGGCAAAAGCGTACAATCTCATATTCTTCTATATGTTTAACATTAGGTCACGTGTGAAAATGCGTACACAGGGGGAGGGGTCTAAGAATTAAGATTCGTTGCGTACGTACTTAATGGATAGTGCCTTACTCAAGCCATTAATTAATAAAAATATTGTACGATTAACACTGAATAAGAATAAAATAAGAAATAAATAATATTTTTCAACAAATATCACAAAAAGATATAGGGTTTATAAATAGGATTATGACTTATAGACTGGTATATGTTTTCTTCATTCATAGATCGGAAATATTAAGCACTTATGTCGGGATTCTGAAGATTTAATGATTTCTGTATTTATTGATCATTTTGAAACATTTTAGATTCTGTCTAAAATCTCAGAGGTAGATAAAATTTTATTTTCAGAAAATTGTTTTCAATAATTGATATTCTGATTGAAATCTTTTTTAATTCCATATTTTATAGATAGAAACAAAATTTCTGTAGTTTTGAGTATATGACTGAATGCAAGAATCAGAAAATTCTATTCTACAGTACTTTTAATTGCAAAACTATAAAATACAGGCATAACATTTGCTTACATTTTCACAATAAGCTATTAAGTTTTCAAATTATAATTAAATATTAAATATTCAATTTATTAAACTTAAATATAAAAGCGGTATAAAAAATCAAAAATTGCTTTTATTTGATTTGATTTATAAATTTTGAAAGTATTGATTTAAATGAAACTTTTGGAAGTATGATTAGTGCAATTGTTTTCTTATGGGTGATCTAAACTTATAAACAGATAATTGTTTAGCAAATTAATAAATAAATATTTTTCACTAATCTTGAATGATCTGAGAGATTAAATAAATGATTAACATTATTATTAAATAAGAAATACGCATTAGCCTACACCCACACGAAGTACAACCTGTAAGAATCTTGCTTTAATTCCTGGCAAAGGTGAGATCTCATCATAAGGAGTTGGCTGAAGAAGATGCATGTATTAATGAAAACTACTATTCATACATAAACTTGTCTGAAAACTCTTGTTTAAAACGTTTGAGTGAAGAGCAATTAATAATAGTGTTCTCACTTAATCTCTCAGATTATTAAAGTTTACTGAAAAATAGATATTTTTAGTTTACTTTTCTCTAACAAAATATCCTTTAATTGCATAATTAGTTTAATTCTAGTGAACGACAATTAAATGGTAATTAAATAATTTGATTTTTAACACAAAATTCAAAAACTAATGATTACTCTTTTGTTTGAGACTAAATTTAAATTACAATAACATAAACCAAAAAAGAAATGACACCCCATGAAAGTGTATAAGAATAAAATTATAACATTAATGCGAATTATTAAACCTATACTCTATTAAATAATAAATCTTATTTATTTATTTTAAAAAAAGCTGATATGTCGCAAAGCACTGGTGCGATGATTTAATTCTGTTATAAAAACATTAAACACATGTAAATATAGAATCAATTATCTTTTCCACTGTCTTAGAATTGCATTTCTTATATCTCATTATATAAAAGGTTAACAATTATTGATTTGCTGAATTGCAAGAGCCGGCCATCTATTGCTTCCTTAAGACTCTTAAGTTA
>JAQGCH010003551.1:0-10396 GCA_034699485.1 Nanhermannia elegantula
GGTTTATGCCATAACTTATTTAATTGATTCAAATAGAATCAAAAACTTCGAAAACTGCTGGAAAAGGAGTGTTATTTCTCGGTCTATTAGATCTGGGTTTAGGTAATATTTTCATCAAGTTTTCACATTTATCAGACTCGTCGTCATAATCACTGCATAATATGTTTAATGGATCTAATGATGTGCGGGAAATAAGATTTTCATGTCCTTCAATGGCGTTTTCTGGACAAACAGGTGAACCAATTTCTTTGTATACATTAATAGTACATGACTTCCATTCATAAAAATTGCTGAAAACGTAATAACAAAATATAAAACTCTATAATAAGTTTTATTATATAAGACTTACCAACAGAATAACGGAATTCTCATTTTAACATCAGTCACATTCTTGACGTTCGTTAAGTTAATAATTAATTTATTCCAACATTTAATTGTGTTTTTCTTTCCTTCATTACCACATTTAGCTCTTGATATAAAATCACTTCTCATGGCTTTATTATTACAGCTCTGCTTAATATTTGCTTTTTCTGCATTGATAATTGACGCGGACATAATTGTTTTGGAAAATCCGTGCAAACACTTTTTCACATAGTTTTTGGCTGAAATGGTATTTTCCTTCAGTGAACTAAAATTTAATTTGTGTTAATTATTCTTAAATACTTATCTTAAGATATTTTATTACTAAACTAATCATTTATTTGAAATATTTGAATATAAAATAAAATTAAAAATATAAAAACTTAAAAACTTGATATTTAAGAATTGATTTATTTAAATACCTGCACCACTGTTCCATTTCTTGTTCATTTTCAGAGAATTTGACACCTTTTATACCGTAGTGACCCATCAATGGCTTCAATTTAGATTCCAATTCCCTGAAAAATTTTTATTTTAAATATTATATATTTTATAGTCATTAACAAATCCATTTGAAACCCTCTTTATAACAAACCTAACTCTGCAATCATTATTAGCGCACTCACACATAACTGTCAGCGTAATTACAATAATGCATAACATCAACATATCTTAATATTTTATCAGAAACTTCGCAATTGAAGATCATATGTTTAAATTACCGGTAGTTTAGAAAATCTGAGAACTTTATCAACTTATATAAATACTTTCCATCTGATAAAGTTGTGATACTTTTTAACAACTTTAAAACTTGTTCTTTGCTTCATTTGAATGATATTACATCAATGAAATGGTTTTGACACTGAATTGAATAACAAAAAAGTAAGTCATTTCTTTCAGGGCTTCATCCTAAAGGATTTTTATTGACATCATTTAATTGTAAGATAATTGGCATTCGTGGTCATGAGTCAAACAAAGTGTAAACTTGAACTCTTTTTTGCTTTTGCTAACTTAGCATATCTCAACTTTATATGAAGATTTTTATAGTCCAGGGTCTGCTTAGGTAGTAGTCCAGTTATGGCCTTTCAAACCTTTTTCAATGTATATAATCATATAGTTATCGAAGGGCGAGATTTTATGAATTGTAAAAAACAATCCATATGACTGTCAATGTTCAATACAAATGTTGAAATTTATTATCATTAATAATCTATTAGTCCTTATTAATCTATAAGTGGTTTAGGGTTTTGATTCTGATATGCTTTACATATAATGCGAACTGAGTTGAAGCTCTTTATGGTTTTGTTAATTTTATACATTACATAATTTAATAAAATTTCATTTAAATAGCAGTTGTCGTACTAAATCATATTGAGATATCGAACAAGAATTTATTTATGTTCTAATAACAAAATATAAACTGAAGTAAATACAAAACTTTTAATTTCAACTATTATTTGCTACTTTGCATTAAAAAGAGAAACTACGAAAACATTTGCAAAACATGTGCAACAATTTTAAGGGACTAATAAAAGAGCATATACTTGGACTTCAAGGAGGGTTAAAGTACTGAATGGCCTTTCTCAATCACCTTAAAAATCTATCACAGTTTAGTTTGTATGTCATTCATATACTGTCTGTTTAAGATAAGTTTCATAGACTAATGACTTAGGTTTCAAAAAATAGAAGGAAAGCCTTTCTAAAGACCTTAAGATAAACGATGATTTTCAAGGCATGCGAATCAGATTCTATACGTCTTGTTTGAATCGGTTTAGATATCCTCTCGATTAATAAGGTAATCGACAATTCTTATGGCAATTTTTTATTCATACTTGGATTTGATAATCACAATGAACACAGTGTTATGTTTGTTCAAAAATGATATCATTATGTGGTAATTATCTATTACTCTATAATGAGCTTAATTGCCTTGAAGTGCTTTCGTATTACATTAGATTTATTATGTTTTTAATTTGTCGAAAGAGCTTTTGTACAAAACACATGTTCTTTAACAAAAACTTATTAAAATGCTTTGGAAGACACAAATTACAGATCTTATTATTATTTTCAATTTTCATGGATTACAGTGATTTGGAAAATGACAAAAGGTTTCACTTATTTTTAAATAAGTTCGGGCTAAGTTTGGATCGATTGATGACAATTTAATTTTGTTTAATTAATCATTAATATAATCTGTTGTGTTGTATAAAACCAAACGAACCATTTGTCCAAACGTAACATTTAGTGTCTTTACATTTTGCTCATCAAAGCTTAGAACTGACGGATAATCTTTCCATTGAAAGCACCACTCTTTGTAATAAAATATATTATTGTCTTTCTTTAATAGGTGGACCGCATAGTAATCGCTTTGCCATGTCTTCAAATTTTCACAATAGAGAAGGGGACACATTATCGGTCCCGAAACACCAAACTCACCATTCATTCTATGAACCAAATGCGGAAACCTATTGATTATTCGCTTAACAGGAAACTGTCCCGCATTATAATACCATTGCGTTTCATCATATTTATGATACGTTTGAATAAATAATCTTAAATAACGCGCTCTTTTATGCGCTAACAATACTTGAGAACCCAAATGACCCCAAACTTCAAAATCTAGAGTCATCTCGAATTTTCGCAACGGATCCAATGATTTAACGACATAAACATCACGATCTAAATAAATACCACCGAATTCTATCAAAATCTAAACAATTTTAACATATTTGGTAAATGATTTTTTCATTTATATAAAACTAAATAATTGAATAAAACTGAAACTTGAAGTCATTACTTTTAAGTTACAATTTGGTTCTTTCGTATCGTTTCGTATTAATTAAAGAGAAATAGTTATCGTAATATACAGTAGTGTATGCTTTTTAATTGAAACCCATTTTTACTTAAAAGTAGATCTCATTAAAACTATTGTCTAATAATTAGATTATTACAAAAATTACTAATACTTTAAAAAAAACTCTTACTTTCATTCTTAAAACATCTGAAGCATGAAAATCATGCCATCGATTAGAATACAGCATACCATAAATAGTATTTGGCTTTTCAATGTATCTCACAATCAGACTTGTATTTGTACCTTTAGTTTCATTCTGTAATCTCAACCAATAAACACCCGTCAGTTTAAAGCAATTGCAATGAATCATAATTTTTTCTGGTTTTTGATGTCTCAGAACTGATTTAATGCTAATAAAGTGAACGAGCATTAGCTCTGTTGAGTCGAGTATTAAATAATGAACAATATTGGAGACAATCATATATGGATAACCACTAATATTATCGCCTTTTATTCCATTTGGATACCATTCAGATATGGCTTCGATGTCGAACAGCCACTGAGCCTCTGAGGTATCAAAGACTGGAAACATGACTGAAGTCTATTGTATGCAAATATAAATTAAATCAGATTTTTGCTTGTATTCGTCTGTTTTGAATACAATTATAGATAGAAATAATTAAAAAGTTTTTGATTTCTTATATTAATATAATAGTGATATACATGTGAAACACTCTAACCTGCAGTCAATTTGAGGGCTAAAGCAAACTATTTATATAAACTAATTATATATATAATTAAGATATAATTATTTATATTAGATTTGAAGATAAGTTTTGACAATCAATTAAAGCATTCAATATTTGTATTGTATAATAATTTTTTATATCATTAATAAATGGTTTGCTTGACTTTTTTAAAGTAAAAATAAAAATAATTATTTAATACTATATTAAAAATAATAGCAGATCATAATTAGACTTTAATTGTGTGTAGTTTTCTATTAGACTTAACTCAAGTTTTCTGCAAAGCTTTAAAATCATGGAAAGGGTAAACACAAACACAACAATCAAATCAAATATGAAAACTCTTTTAAATTTCTTTTTATTAATTATAAAATGAGTTTTTGAAAGTGAGACCATATCTGAAGCATTTGAAGGAAACATAGCATGACTTGAACGCTATAACCGCTTTAACAACACATCACTATAACTGTAGTGCAGTTATTGATTTGATGTGAGAGTTGTGTACAGTATCGAAAACACCGATAATTAACCCATTATAACGGTTATAACTATAGACCTTATTATCCTTATTATTATAACTTATTAAACAAAATAAATGAACACAAGTCTAAACCTGGTCTAAACGGTCTAAACAATTGAGGGAACACTTGTTTCCACTAAAAATTTTATGTTTAGTTTATTATTCATATTAAACTTCATTGTAATTCATTCAAAGAACATGTGAGTTAATGTTTGAAATCAGTGATCCTGAGGCTCGGCGGCTCAGTTCAAGGCTTAGAGTTTTTAGTCAGGCTCAGGCTCACCCTGAGCGAGCCTCTGAGCCTGAAAACAATATATTGCAGGAAAACTGTAAAAGTTTTCAAAGTTTAAGTTTTCATAAATAAGTTATTATTTTATGAAATAACTAAAAAACTTAAAAGACTTCTAAACTCTCTATTCAGGCATCAAATGAATTGAGAATCTATGCTCTTATATGGCATAGCATTTAAATTTTGAACAATAAAATTGTATGATTTGAATAACTTCAAACCAAGGTCAGGCTCGAGACTCAAGGCTCAGGCTCAAGGTGTCAGGCTCAGCTCAGAGGCTCAGTTTCTTGATATTTTGTTAGGCTCAGGCTCGCTACCAAGGCTGAAAAGCTCGAGCCTTGAGGAACACTGTTTGAAATAATTACTCAAAATAATGGTGAACGAAAGGTCTAAAGGATAATAAGTGCAACGCTATACCAGCTAATATGCAGAGCACAATTCAATTAAAAAATAGTATAATAGTAATACACTTTAGTATTAGACAAAGCAATTATCTAGATTTTCCAGTGTTTTCCTTAATAGTTTAATACAGTAAAAGTTCGATATAACGAACCTCGATGTAACGAACATCTCGTTATAACGTACATAACCGAAATCCAGTTCAGCTATGAAATTAGGCTAAAATCCATTTGATATAACGAACAGCTCGATTTAACGGTCATAAATTTTTACCCCGTGAGGGTTCGTTATATCGAGCTTTTACTGTAGTTGGAAGTTTGATACCAGTATTAGAGCTTCAGTCAATCTGCTTCTAATGAATCTTCTTCTGAAATTTTAAAGTCAACATTTTCTGGTTTTGATATTTTCCCCCGATTTGACATATTTCCGATTGATTTGTTCCTATTTAGGACTTTTAGTTCATAATAATGGAATTCATGCAAAAATCATCAAAAAAAATTTTGTTGAAAGATCTTTTTTTTTGCAACTTTTATTATTTAAGTTTAGTTTGCCTGTTGTTTCGTGGTCTTAGACTCTCAGACTCTGCTCATTAGCACATGAATTTTGAGGTATGGGTTTATCCAACCCTTACCTCTTCTTTTGAGTAATACAGTTAATGCCTCATTCTGTGCATCAAATTAATTAATAGACAAGATTTTAAATATAAACTAATAAAAAGTTTTATTTTATAAAAAAATAGTTAAGACGCTGTATTGTTGCAAATCTAGTGTAAGTTTATTATAAACTTTGATTCGTTTTCTTTTATAATTTTTTAAAGCATAAAATGAACTTCAAAAACAAGAGATAGAAAAAAGACAATTTATAAGGTGATTATCAAACTTTATTTCCAATAAAAAACTTGTTTACAACAGTAACTCAATTATTTAAAGAAAAACATCGATAATTATATTGGGATTGCAGTAATTTGAGCGACTCTTATGGTTTCAAAATCAATGTTATGTCAATGGAATTAAGTCAAAGAGAATTCATAGCTCAGAAAATGTGCTTTTGTTTGTTTTCACATCAATTTTATGAATTACAGACTTAAACCACTTTAACAAAAATGAAGTGAGACTTGAGAGCAGTTTTTATATAATATTATGCATTGATTAAAAAAACTTTGTTATAATTGTTTATTTAAACTGTTACTTAAAAGTAAAGCAATAATTAATGTAAAAGTTTTTCTCATTCATAGAAATTGTTCAGAAATTACACACAGATTATAAACACAAAAAAGTTTAGTTAAAAAACATCAATAATTGATACTTTTTGTTGACCTTCGTCTCAATGGTAATCATTGAGTGTATTATAAATGTTTACTTAAGTTTGTTTTGATCTTTGAATACAATGACTTTTATTTAAAAATAAGTTTCAAGACATAAATAAAAATGGTGTAAAAAATGCCAAAAGAGTTAAACGAAGAGTTAATTAAGACTTATATCAAAGACTATATTGATTTAGTCGAAGAATTACCAAATGATTTGTCGCCAAACATAACACAATTGCATTATAATAATCAACAGTTGAATAAAATTTTTAACAAATTAAACAATAATTTGAAAAAACTAACGAAAAGCAAATCAATTAAACATAAGTTCAAATTTACGAAAAGATTAGAAAAATATTTAAACCAATTTCAAGATATTTCTGATCAAAGGTTAAAAATAACGCAAAAAATTTTAAACAAAATTCACGCAAAAGGTATTCATATTTATTATAAATAAATATTTAAAAACTTTGAAACTTTTTTTGAAGGTTTGCAAAATTTTTTGCTTTTATTAAATGTTTTAATTTTTGTAATTTATTCACAGAAAGAGAGTTAACCACTGATTACGAAGGAGTACTTCTTGGAGAACAAACAGAATCTCTCACTTATGGGACCAGAAGTGGAAAACTTTGGACTTCAGGAAAAGATAATTAAGTATTAAGAGAAATGAAATTCTAATAGTTTTTTATGTGACTTCACTTAAAATATAATCGCATTATATATTTTGATTGAGTTTTTAAACTAAAATTAACTTTTCTTTTATAATATTCATCTTTTTCTGTAATATTCTGTTATTTGTTTCCTCTTTACTTAACTAACATGTAATTCAATTCATATTAATATTCTTAATATTCTTAATATATATAATCAAAGGAAATAATTAATTTCAGTTAATCATTAATATACCGGAAAATAACTTATAAATTAAGGACTTTTAGGCTTTAAATGTAAACTTTAATAAAACCCAATAAATGGCTTTAATATAAAAACAATATTCTGTAAATATTCTTAAATAAAGCAAATTAACAAAAATTATAGTATTAATTGTCATAATTTTTAGCCTCAATTAATAAGTCTTCGTATGTCTTCATATACTTTTTAACTTCATTAACAGTAAAGCCATACCTATGAGCCAAATCATAAACAGTAGGACTGGTTTCATAAGCCTTTGTAAAACTTTTCTGACAATTTCCTCCTAAATATTTAGGCAACAAATGGATGTCTACAATATCTTTGATTTCTTCTCCATTTGCAAAGCGAACATATTTGTGATACTCTCCCAACCAACTCTTGCAAAGAATCCAAATGCCTCTTAGAATCCACGGAAGATTATAGACCAGACAGTATTGCATTCCAAGGGGATAATGAGACTTAAGTGTTGTTATAATAAAATTAAGTAAATCAGTGCTAACATTACTAATACCGGCATCAGAACAGTCAAGAATTAGAGCAAACCCTTTATTACCAACTTCTCTGTCCACACTTTCAATTATAGCAACAAAAAACATTTCTATTACAGGTCGTAATTGTGTTACTTTTCTATTACACTTCGCTCTCAAATAGATCTGTTAAATAAATTACTTTTATTTATTTAAATCAATTCTATATTCCATTCATTTAATTATACCAAAGGAATACCACTCTTGTCTTCATTATATGAAAATAGAGCCCCGATATTGAAGAACTCTTGTGCGCAATCAGTTTCCAACGATCTTGAGTTGACTCCAAATGATTTTCTCCATTTTAGTGTAGAAATCAATTGATCTGTCGCTTCTTCAGCACTATTAGTATAATATTCTATAAATCTCTGTACAAACCAGTCATCAGATTGTATACGGTTTATATCGCATTCATCATATAAATTGTTGTCTAATTCGTAGATATGTAGCACTTTTTTCCTTACAATCGGCACCAATTCATTTGATGGTCTTTTGGGGACCAATGATTTTGGTGTCGCATAAAAGCTGGACAATCGACGGTATACTTTAGAATCTCTTCTCTTATTGCTTGACATTATAAATACTCATAAATTTCATTAAATCCGTTCAAACCTAAGTAAAAGTTATTTAATCTTTATTTATAAGAAAAGGAATTTATGTGAAATACTGAATGTAGTGAATGCTATTTTACTGCTTTTGCAATGGTATTGATATATATTTATTAAAATTTCCTGTAAAAAATCCACTCGTTTTAAGGAAAACTATAAGTTAAAAACTGGTTTTATTAATATTATTGTCTTAAACGATGAGACGTTGAAACATAGAATTAATTATGAAATATCTTAAACTAAAGTTTGTATTCAATGAAGTCTAATTAGGCTATAGCAGAGCTGTTTGGATAATGTCCAATCGATTACGTTTGCAAACATAAAATAGTTTTGCATTTTTCAACTCCTTTTCATTTTAATTAATAAAAATATTGTGATTTCTCTTTTAACTTATATACTGTTTATGGCAATTTTTATTGTGCGCGTACATCAAATGCACATTTCTTGAGTTCTCTCCAATTCTCAGCTTTCTATAGCTTAACTTTAAATATTGTATAATTTTTTATATTAGTAAATTATATTTATATTTAATAACCTTCTGTCAATATTTTTAGTTATTTTTAAGTTAAACCCTGTCTCCTTATTTACCAATATAATTATTATTCTACAGACGACTATTTCACCCTTGAAACAGCATTATATTAGTTTTGTCTTATTTAATATCAAACGTTTTTAAGCAAAGAAAAATTAAGCATTTAATAAGTCTTATTACACATCATTTATTATGTAAATAAGCGGCGATGGTGTCCACCACTCGGCGCTTACGTTAGGGGAAAATGAAACGCTCGAGCGCTAATGTCAGCAAACATTATTATTATACGTAATTAGAGACTGTTTATTACACAAAATTTAATTCTTTTAAACAAAGATGAGATAATGTGTGCGATTTATTCTTTAAATCTCAACAATATGTTTGTTTATTATAAAAGTATGTAATTTTGCTTAAATAAAAACATTTGTTTTATAAAAAAATATTTTTATATGTAATACTAGAAGCTCCCGTTGCTACGCAACTCATATAACTTAAAAATACCTGATATTATTATTCTTGAAAATCCAGTATTTAAAAAGCATTGTTATAGCCTTTACAGTGCTTTTGCCTTTTTGAAAAGCTTTTATGAGAAAATTTCAATCTTATTGTTGTAAAAAATTGCATTACATTATTGCGGAATCACACACACACACACACACACACACACACACGCACACACGCACGCACGCACACTGACAACTATTTTAATAATATAGATAATTGACGCTCGGCTATCAGCAGAGCTCGTTCGCCATCGATCGCCAACGCTCGAGCGTTCGCTATCACTAAAGTTAAAAACAATTTTAGATTAAACCTAAACTTAAACTTACAAGGGGTGGGAGAAGAGAATAATATTTATATTTAATAACCTTCTGTCAATATTTTTGTTATTTTTAAGTTAAAACCTGTCTCCTTTTTTACCAATAGAATTTTTATTCTACAGACGACTATTTCACCCTTGAAACATCATTATATTAGTTTCGTCTTATTTAATATCAAACATTTTTAAGCAACCAAAAATTAAGCCTATTTAATAAGTCTTATTACACATCAAAGCTTTATTGTGTAAATAAGCAGTGATGGTGTCCACCACTCGGCGCTTACGTTAGGGAAAAATGAAACGCTCGAGCGCTAATGTCAGCAAACATTATTATTACACGTAATTAGAGACTGTTTATTTACACAAAATTTAATTATTTTAAACAAAGATGAGATAATGTGTGCGATTCTATAAGGTATGCATAAATTCTTTAAATCTCAACAATATGTTTGTTTATTATAAAAGTATGTAATTTTGCTTAAATAGAAACATTTGTTTTACAAAAGATATTTTTATATGTAATACTAGAAGCTCCCGTTGCTACGCAACTCATATAACTTAAAAATACCTGATATTATTATTC
>JAQGCH010003552.1:0-10395 GCA_034699485.1 Nanhermannia elegantula
CCATTTTAGCCATTTTAGCCATTTTAGCCATTTTAGCCATTTTAGCCATTTTAGCCATTTTAGCCATTTTAGCCATTTTAGCCATTCTAAACGCCTAAACGTTCATTCATTTTAATAAAAAAAAAGTTTTGGCTAAACTAGAGTTTTCGGAAAACTTTTTCACAAAGCGGTATCGATCTAACAAATGATGCTCAGTACTTAACAAGGTATTTATCTTACACATCATTTAAAGAAAATTTTCAAATTTGAATGAATACGTCCGAAAATACTCAAAAAATGATTAGACCCGTCTATTTTTGTTTTGCCTCAAATCTATTAACTTGTGTGGGCGGTGCATCGAATGTGAAATTTACGAAAATTGAATTGAGCGTATCCTCCCGTTCACTCATCACAATTATATGAGACCACAATCAAATTGAAGATATGAAATGCTTTTTGCAAATGTTGTATCAGATCTGATATGAAATTGATATTTTTTGTCTTATTCACTAAAAAATGGTTTGCTATTATAAACTCGATTATTAATTGAATTGTATCATTCATTTTATTGCTATTTCGAGTTCTTGTTGCTGTTTCACATCACAGCAAAATTCATTTGTCCATAATCTTCAAATGTTCTGTTTCTGTGTCCACATTTGGTTTTGTTAACGGTTCCATTTTTTAAAATTAAAGCTAAACTGCCATTAATTAATATATTTACACTTTTTTAACACATTTGCAAATGCACTTAAATTAATTTAATTTATCGTACATTTGTTAATATTAATAATGAATTTTAAAAATGCATTCAAAACCTATTCGATGCTAAAAAGATCTTCACAAAAAATGTTGACACAAACATCACTTTTATTATAATGTGAATGTTTGCAGTAAAGGTTGAGCCCAGTTTTCAACATAATGTTAAACGCTGGTGATGGGTCATTTCACCGACAAATAATTCTGCAAACTTTTTCGTTTTTCTTGTTAATTAAATCCGATTTGAATGAAATTTAACGCAATTTATATGTAAATCAGTCCAAGGATTCCGAATATGAAAGAGATTTTTTATCTAAAACTAATAGTTTTTGAGATATTAGCAGAATTTCAAAATTTTCTATTAAAAATTTAGTTGAAGTCAAATATCTTAAAATATATTTTTGTAAAACGTGAAAATTGCATCAGATCAACATTTGAACGTACAGAACAAATAATATTTTATTAACTTTTTCAGAATAAAGGTCATGTTTATCAGTTAAAGTGATTGTGCAATCATTGAAATTACGTTCTGATCATAGATTAGTGGCAGGAATTGAAAACATTATTGTAGCGAAAAAATGTCGTAAACAAAACATCGCTACGAATAAATATCGCACTAAAAAATATCGCGCATCAGTTTTTTTAGTAAATTCCTCTATAAGTAAATTAAGTGCCACGTAATGATAAACCTAACCTAACAATAAACAAAAAAATTAGGTTACGGTTTATCGTTTTGTAGACGTAGAGGATGGCTATAGTTCTTGTTTAAAATTATTTTAGATATAAATCATAGATATTAAAAATGTTAATTTCTTAAATTTAATGCGATATTTTTTCGTAGCGATGTTTGGTTCGCGACGTTTTTTCGTAGAACCAAAAACATCTGAAACACTATTTTTGAAAGACGTGGAAAAATATGACAATGTTTTTGCCAAAAATGAATTAAATGATTATCTAAACTGTAACAAAAATGGTTCATATTTTTTGCAAAATTTATCCGAAATTTGAAAAACTTTTTGTTTTGTTGTCTCTAATGTTTTGTTTTTGACAGAAATTGTTGCAATTACTCTGCAGTTAATTCCATTACATTTAATGTACTGCAATGTTATTTCTTTACTTTTGTAATGTTATCTTTATTTCTTTTATTATGTGAAACGGATTCTTCATTATTTTCAATTAATATTCATTTATTAGATGCAGAGGAATAGTGTTTTTCATTTGTATATAACTGTAAATTTAGTTCAATTAACGTATTTTTACATCAATTCATTTCAATTTACAACTTTTCACTAAAATGTAGGTCTAGTTTAGACATTAGTAAAAGCATTAAGTCTTTCATCTCATTCCAGGTTAAAAGTGTCACAGCTTTCTATGTCGGCCACTTCCTAAATATTTTCATGACTGCAAATCTTATTAATAAGTAATTGAAAGATACAGTCTTTTTTTAAGTTTCTAATTCATTCAATCTTTAGTATCCATAAGTTTAACTTCAAAATAAAAATTATGTTTTAATTCAAAATACAAAAAGTGTTCAAATTATTTCTAAAACTAAAATCCAAAATCACAAAAAGTGTGCACAACTTTACACATCATTTACGTTTTTTACAAATGAACGGGGACTCAAGCTCGACAATGACAGAGGGTATTTCCAAAATTTTGCTTTTAACGTCTATGTGGTGCTGGAGTGCTCCCATAGAACCCCATATTAACTTTTTCATTTGCTAGATGGGGGGGATGGTATACGTTTTCGCAATTGTCAGGAGATTTGACACTCTATACCCTCGTTGACAGACCTAAATGAATCCATTTTCACAATCACAACTAGGGTGACCAGGTATAGAGGAATCGCCTGTATAATACAGGAATTGGGGTTTCAATGCAGAGTACAAGGAAAGGAATCATTGAGGGTATGTAGGGTACAATCAAATATAGAAGCATTGCTATTAAAATAAATAATTAATCTGTAAAATTTTTTTGTTCTGTCTGAAACTTAAACTTATATACCTTCTATTTATTTATGCTTTTATTGGATGTATAATACAGGATCCGGCTTTAAATGAGGAATACAGGAGAAGATCTTATCTGTATATTGAAGTATATAGGAAAACTATTGCACAAATGTTTATGTTAAAAATGATAATATTTGCAGTAAATTTAATGTAGTGCTATTCAATATCAAATTCCGTAAAGAGTTACTCATCAGTCACTCATTAACCAATTATCTGTTTATGTTTATTTAACTTACTATTCTCACGATTATTATTACAATAATTTCCTGTATTTCTGTTACTGAAACTGATTAATTGCTTTCTAGATCATTGTCGAAAATTGCTATTTTAGGTATAAATTGTGATGTTAACTGAAGCTTATTCGCAGTAAGTTTTAACTCTTATTGTGTGCACACATTGTAGTGATTGTTTATATGTATTCAAAATGATGTTTTAATGTTAAACTTTAATAAATGTCAGTCTACTGCCAAACCGTGTATTAATTGAACACTAACTTCAAATCTACTTTCACTGCAATATTATTGAAAATATATAAGTATTGCTATTAAAATAATTAAACCGTAACAAATATCTAACTTAGAAACATAAATACCTATACATTTTAGTACATGATCTCTGAAATGTTGGTTGAATAGAATGTATTAATTTACTTTATAAATGAACCGCTAATAACAAGTAATAAAAGTTTTTTGAATTGTTTTATGATAAATCACTATTAATTACACGATAAAAGCTGCAAATCAAACAATAAATATAAATAGAATGTAAAATAGCTCTTTATTGTGTTGAATAAAAATCTCTGATTAATTGCTGCTGCAGTTATGTCTTCCTTCTTTATAAAAATGACACAAATAGTAGTTCTACAATACATGACATTGTATTAATATATTCTATATTTAACCGAAAGTACAATATAAGTAAAATAGTTAATGTCTTGCTTTCATAGATGTTTTTATAGAAAAGCGCATGACCTGATCGACCTCATCGACCTGATGAGTATGAAAATCAATAACATCACAATTTTAATAGAATTGTTGAACAATAAAATAAACAAAATAAAATGTCTTCGTACAGAAAGTTTTTATTGTTTTGAATGATAATAATAACCGAATAGACAAATGAACGACAATAACGCTAACCATTCAATCCTTTCTTTTGAACATTCCTATGGAGACCATTTGGGCAGACCTTTGAGAAGAATATTTTCATCCAGTGGTGAATTCAGTGAACTATATCTATGTCTAACTATTTTCGCAGCCTTTCTGATCCTGACATCAATTCTGTTTATGGTCTTCCTTTCTATAAGTTATTTAACCCGTAAGTCGTGTGGCATTACATTAGACGTCGAAAATGGAGTCAATAATAAGAATCGATTCGATTCTATGATACCGCCGATTACTCTCACCTGACTATAGATCAAATTACTAATTCTTTTGAAACATTTGATTACATTAATTAAGTTCTTTTTCGATTCTTCTATTTTGAGGTAAGTTATTCTCATTTATTTAAACCTCATTTAAGATTATTTTGTTCATATCTAGTGAATGAGTTGTGTCTGCCCTCAAATCACGTCAAATCAACTATTTTGCAAGTTTACAAACAAACGCATTTTTAGGTTAAATAATTTAGTTTTTTTTATCAAAATAATGGATGTATAACATTAAACCTGAAGAAGATATGGTGAAACACAGTGTAATTGATCTTTATTTATTAATTCATTTTCATGAATAAAAATTTTTTACAGAATTTTACAGTTTTACAAATTTTTAGGTAAAATTATTTGATTACCAAACCCGAGTGCAATCGAAAATTTATTGATAAGCTTTTATTATTCTTTTCTGATCTTTTGATTGCTAAATGAAATTAAATTAAAATGAGTTAAACAAATAAATCAAAACTAATTGAAACATTTTTTATATTAAATATTTATAACACTTTATTTACTAATTTGAAATATATTTTTAATGTTTTCGTCATTTAATACAAAAATGAGTTTTAACTTTAACTCAAATTATACTACAATTAGTAATATATATTGTTTATGAATGAAAATATTGACCACATGTGTGGTATATTAAGACTACTTTCTAAGTGCGGAAATATAGTAAAAACTAATGCATTTTTAAAAAGTTGATGCGAAATCTACTTCAGCCTTAATAGAGGTTCAATGAACAGTAACAAAACGGACAAATCCAATTACCCCTATACTTATAATAAGCAGCTAAATATATAAATAATATACAGTACTCTGTACAGCACTTCAGTTAAATTTAATTATATATAATTGACTAAACTTTAAATACAAACAAATCGCTATTTCTATCTTCTTTTGCCGAGAATAATATCATCTCCAAAAGCCCCGAAAATGCTGGCCAGTCCGAGAGCACCACCGAACCCCCCAAAACCACCAGAGCCACCACCAAATCCATCTCCAATAATGATTATATCACCACCTCTTCGAGCATCAATTGTGTTTATGGCCATACCAATGATCACTAACAACATAATCATCTGTTTTGCATTCATTTTTATATATTTGTTTCAAATTGAACTCTATAATAGCTTAACATACAATCTTAAACTCTAATAAGAAGTTATTTCGTTTCAGTTCAATTTAAATACTCTCATACTTTTGGTATAAAAGACAACTTCCGCACAGCTTCCGCATAATGTCTTATTGGACTATATTTTAATGAATACTTGTCATCAATATTTAATGGACAGCTAAATGGATATTTAGTCAAATGTTTTTATTAGCGGGAGGCGTAACTATTTTCAAATGTTTATATGAAAGTGTAATTTATATTACGTAAGTGAGTAACAGCTAAATTTGAAAATAATCACAAAAAATTGATATATTAAAGCAATTTTTCTAATTTGCAGACACTAAATAAAGTGCTTTCTATCAATAGGTACAATCAATGTAATTTGTAATAGGTATAGGTTTCAATAATATACGTATAAGTACCGTAGGTATAATACAGTTGTACTACTTTTAAACAACAATTTGTGTTACTTTCGTAGTATTCTTTGAAGTGAGTAAATTATACTTTCAAAAGCGCTTATTTAATAGTCAGCTAATCATTACATTTGAGATTATACAGAACTGGTATAATATAATTATAAAAAATTACATAAGCATTGCAATGATTGGTGAATTGAGTACAATTCGTGAACACAAGCCCTTTAACTTAATATATTTAAGAATATTTAGTGACTATTACTTCACGCATCAATTCTTATTGAGAACATTTATTTCTGATAATAAATATGAACAAATGCTTAAAGCGCACGATTTATAATTAATGATGTCCATAGACTCGAAAACGCCGAGCCTGAGCCTATAAATTTTCAAAACGAAAAATTATATACAAAAACTTATGAAATGTGTTTTTTTAATGAAGTATAAATACCTCAAACACTGTGAAACAAAATGTTAAGTTATGGTTAATTTAATTAAAAATTTGTCTACATACTCTTCAGGCTCGTAAGACTAAGCCTGAGCCTAAATTAAAACCACGAGCCTTAATCCTGAGCCTCCAAAATTATCCTCGAGCCGAGCCTGGAGCTTAGGATACTTGAGGCTAAATGATGTTATCCATATCCTAACTGTTCCCTTGGATAATTTCGGTCAAAAATCCATGGGAGGTTAGAACTCACTTAGGGTTCCAAGCAGACTTGGCCAAGGGGGGTATAGGGGGGTATGACCCCCCCTCAGACTTTTGGTCGACTCGAAATTTTACCTTGGTTTCCCCTTTGATTTTATGATGATATGAAAATTTACATTTGATTTTTTTGGCGGGAAAAGAGATTTTGAGAAAAATTGTCTTACAAAAACGAGGAGTTTGACCCCCCACCTTGAATTTTCAAAATCTACCCCCCCCCCCCCTCAAGCCTCAAAATTTTGGATATCTTGGCCAAGTCTGGTTCCAAGGAAAATTTCAAGATTCTAGGGAGGGGTACTACTACCTGCATACCGGCCATGCTTTTGTCTGGATTACTGATGAACCGTCAACCAGAGCGTTAGAAATGCATATGCAATTTCATACGACTCATACATTTCAATTAAACCTTTTACTTCAAAATTTTTGAAATAAGTTTATAATTTTAATTTTTTTTTAATTTTAAAAAAACTATAACACTTTCAGTTAAAGTTTTATTTGAGTTTTTACAACTTTAACTTAAACTAAATAGAATAAAGTTAACTAAAATTTTAGAGTTAACTTAAAGAGGTCTCATTTGAATTATAAAGTTGTAGCACTTTGGTTGACGGTTCGCCTCTAATCCTTGGAAAGATCTTTGTGATCTATTGTTTACAATGTTTAAGGGAAGCAAAACAAAAACAAATGAGACTTATTCCAGTACTGGTTTAGGTCATTTCAAATTACTCTTTATTCAAATTAATTAATTATACATTAAAAGGAAATTTTATAATAATTATTTATTTATTAAAACAATTAATGATTTTAAGCATACTTTCAATTAATTTCTAATAATTGTAAATGAATTGAGAACACGAATACATTATTAGAACATAAGTTGTGTTCTAATAATTTCTGTCTAATGAATAGTTATTGTCAGAGCTGAAGATATCAAAGAAACCTTAAAAATGGTGAATAATTAATTGCATATTTTAATAGAAATTTGATTAATTGGAGTACAACGACCTCTCCTTAAAGTAAACCCTCAAGAGCTCTAATTACAAAAGAAAATTGTCAAAAAAACTAAGGCGTACGAAAAAATTGAAGCAAGTTTAGTATTTTGTCCATAATTTTTTTGCTAAAAAATATTTTTGCATACAATTTTAGTGTTTTATGCATAATTATATTTCATAAATTAGTGCAGTTTCAAAAAATTTTAAAACTCAATTTTTGGTCAGTTTTGACCGTTTTGACCACAATTCACTTTTTAGACGCGAAATAATTTATATAAGAATATATAGTAAGTAAACTAAATTATTCCATTCGTATGAAATTAACATTCGAACCATTTAAACATCAGATTTATATGAAGTCGTCTTAATTACTGTTATGGATGATGAATGACATTTAAACGTTTATTTCACGTGATTTTAATAGTTTAATCTATATTATTAAAAAAAATTGTGTGTGTGTCTGTCTCTGTCTGTCTGTATGAGATTCCGTAGTAATGTAATAAAATTTTTTACAGCAATAAGATTAAGATTTAGTAATTTCAAAAAAGGCAAAAGCAGTGTAAAGGCTATAACTAGAGACGAGACTTTCGGGAGCCAAAGTCACTTTTTCGGGAGACAAAATGGTATTTTCAGGAACAAAGTAGAAACAATCCTTTTTAGTAAAAAATGATTTTTAAAGTATATAATGTTAATTTTATTAAAAATTTCAAATTTGAATACAATGCATTCAATTAAATAAAGTCATTAAATTTAATCATAAAGTGTTTAAATTGAGCTTTAGAAATAGATGACCGTGGATTTTGCTTAATCTCACTCAAATGCCTTTTATTAAGAGTTAATTCTAAGAAATATTGATATAAAAGACATGTTTCTACTCAAGAAATATTTGATTTCAATACTTTAATAGAAAAAATAAGCTAAAAAGCTTAAAATTCGAGAGAAAATCATGAAATTCGGGGAAAATCTTCAATTTCGGGAATTCGGGAGAAAAACTTAAAAATCGGGAAACTCGGGAGCCTTAAAATTAAATAATTTTATGTTTTTTAAATCATATCTATGACCCTGGAGATTATTTCAGCTTATTTTTAAAATTCAGGAAAATCGGGAGGTTCCCGAAAGTCTCGTCTCTAGCTTTAACAATTCTTTTTAAATACTGAATTTTCAAAAGTAATATTCCACGGGTTAATATCAGTTATATGAGTTGAGCTTCTAGTAGTTTTTTAATTTAGAAGACAGTATTTAAAAGCATTGTTATAGCATTTACAGTGCTTTTGCCTTCTTAGAAAATCTTTTATGAAAAAAATTCAATGATATTTTTGCAAAAATTTTTATTATATTGCGGAATCACACAGACAGGCGGACTGATACTATTTTTAACTCGTATTGTGTAACAAAACGAGTATATAGTTTTGTCATTCTCCTCCGCCTCCGCCAGTCTTAATTGTTGTAAATTTTTCATTTTTGTTATTATTGAGAATACATCCCATTATTGAAAAATTTGGAAATTTCATGTTATTGATTCATTCAATAATGAATAAAATAATATAAAGCGTTGAATATGAAATTTTTTAAATTTTAAGTAAGTTCTCTAAAAATGATAACAATATGCTTTAAATTGTGATCAGCATTGAACCGTCGATTATTTCTTTAGGCTTTTTAACACCATTTAACAATTACAAATATATATTATAGTATTCAAATTTAATTCAATATTTTAAATAATTGAAATTCTATGAATACTCTAGAAATATATTTTGAGAAATTTTTATATTCATTAAGAATGTTAGCGTTATATTATAAGAAATATTAAATAATATTTAATATTTATTGAATATAAATACAACAAGAGTTTTATAATCCTGATTCAGTCTTGTTTTTTAATAATATAGGTTTTAGAAATAAAACAATAAAATTATTTAACATTGTAATAATCAGCCATTAATAATGATTGACTCACACAAAATGATCTTTAGCTTAATATTTTGGAGTGAGCTTCAACTTGAGCTTATGCAAAAAATTGTATTTTTTAAATATATTTAATACCAATTGAAGTGCAAATGACAAACTAGAGATAAATTTTTATTGAAGAGTAGTTACCAAATGAACAACCATTTGAAACATTAGAACCTTATAATTTTGATTTTCAATACGTTCAATACATAATAATATTGTTAATAAAAAGCTTTCTTATAAATATTTGTATAAAAGAGTGAAAGACTAGAAACTAAATTTTCCCCTCGACTTAAAAAATCCTAAATTTGTTACGTTATGCAGAGCTGAGGCCAAGTTTACATAATTCTCAATAATGATCGGCTCATAAAGAATTTGACAAATATTATCACTATTATTGCCATTATTGTTAGTACTATTGTTATTACCGGTATTATTATTATAACAATTAGTTTTATTACTATTATTGCTGTGAATCTGTTGAACAGCATTAATAATACACTCATTGAAGTCATTGATGTCATAGTTATTCTTATTTGGATGTGAACTGAACGCTACAAGCAATGGATGAGAAGTCAATGTAAGCCATGGAACTGATGTTGACCACGGGTTCCACTTGTGAATAAACTGTATTTGTTGGCCTCTATTCCACAGACAACGGATTCCTAACTGATTACGAGATCTTTTCAAATAAGAAAATAATAGAATTATTAAATTTGATAAAACTGCACAAAAACAATGATATAATATAATACGGTATAAGCGATCCGTCCGGGTATTTAAGTTCTCCGATTGTGATCACATCGAACTCAGACAATGCATATCTTTTATATTCAAGTAAATTGAAAGTTATTAAGTCGTATTTCATTACAATTAGTGAACGGTCGCAAACAAATAGTAATCGCTCTTTTTCAGTGTCCCAGTGATCGATCCTATCATACAAGGGATGGACAGATATGTGAGATATGTTCAATACATACATCACTTTTAGATAAGAAATCATTTTTATGAAATCATTAACAACTCGAACAAAACACTGTACAGTCC
>JAQGCH010003553.1:0-10394 GCA_034699485.1 Nanhermannia elegantula
GTTCACTAATATATTATAACTTTTCTGTTAATAAACCTGTATATCAATCAGATTTCTATAGGTTTACAAATAATTTGAGTTCATTTAACATTTAAATGCTTTATGAGTTTGTTTTTTAATGAAAACATATTCTCTCTTAAAATTAGAATCTAAGCATTAATTGCATTAATTACTAAATCGTCTATTTGTTAATTTGATTGTAAGGACAGACAGTTCGCAATTTCTTTGGGATAATTAGTGTTAAGTAGTTATGAAATACAGACAGTGAACATATTCTGAGAAAATGCATTGTAATCGAGGAATAAATAGACTCAGATTCTTATTAATTATAACAAAGTTTTTTCGGTTTTCTTTTGTGTGAGTGAGAGAACGGGCGCGAGTTTCAGTTATATATAGTGTTGATTCAGTTCCAACTTTTTAATCTCGCTCTCGTTCTTGGAACTGATTCAACACTAGTTACATAACACATATTCCGTTATATTTTGAGCACCATTTACAACAATGTGAGACTACTTTTAAGTAAAATGCAGTTTAGAACAGAACTAATTGAAAAGTAGTGCTTAAGCAAAACAATTATTTGCGAAAAACAATTTTTCATTGAAATTTAGATAAAGTTGTCTTAAATTAGTTTGAAAAATGACCAAAAGTCACACCAATACGAGTATCAATCAGTTGTTTAACACATACGGAACTCTTTTAGAAACAGTTGATATGATTTTATTACTTTTTGGATTTCTCTTGATTTGCATTTCACTGACCAAAGGGTCCACTTCTATAATACAGAGCGATATATACTATTATTTTTATTGCGGTCTATCATATGGTGGACTCGTATTATGTGTGGCCTCATATGTCGGATGGACAGGAGTTGTCAAAGAATCGGTCGCAAAGTTAACACTAAGTTATACACTAATGTTATTGGTCTTTATTCTACTCATTCAGTCACTAGTTATCGCAATCGTATACGAAGACCGACTCAATAAACTCGTTGATACCGGTGTTGAACGATATTTCAAAGACTATAAAAACTACAGTCGAGAGGCCGGAGAAGTCATGAAAAAGTATAACTGTTGTGGCTGGAGATCAACCGATGATGTGATAAATCCCACGTCTGAAGGAAATAGAGATACTCTTCCGTGTGTTTGTTGTACTAATGAAGAAGAATGTCATAAAACCACTTCTGATGTCAATATATGTCGACTCAACTCAAGCAAACTCATTACTAACAAATGTTATAATAAATTGCATCCAATTTTTGAAAAAGATATTTGTTATACTCTGGGGTTAATTACAGTTTCTTGTCTATTAATCTTGATATCCATTGGCTCATCATTTCTATTATCCTATAATCTGCGTGAAGTCTATTCTGATTAATACTTATATTTTTTCATATATTTCATTAATTTAATTCATATAAAATGAAACTTTATAAAATTTTTAAAATGTTTAATTAAAACTTAAATAAATAAATTGAATGCTTTAATTAAGTTTCTGTTTATCCATTAATTTTAAGTTTATTTCACCCTTTATTACAATGATATTAAAAGTTTATCAAAAAGTTTTGTTATTTAAATAAAAACTATTCCTAAATAGTTGATTGCAATGATTCTTTGGTTGATTGGAGATCTGATCACTAGAAGTTCAATTCTTAAGTTATCATAAAAATTATCTTAAAATAAAAGCTAAATGTACTGATATATACTGTTAAACGAGTATTAATTAGATTAAAACTCACGCAAATCTTTTATTAAACTGCAATAATTATTACTGTATATAAATCAAAGATATGTACAGCAATTATATTTAATTAAATTCTCAAATTTTATGCTGAAATAAACCGTGAATTATAAATTAAAATCAAAATTATTAGTTATTTAAATATTTGTTCAAATTGACAACTTGTTTAACTGTGGCTCTCCTTTGAATTCTGTTTTAAAAATTGCATATTTGTTGTTAAAAAATAATTGTATTTTGCATAAAACACGCATAAGATTTAATTAAATCCATATAAAGTTTTCATTTAAAAAATTATAAAATAAAGTTATTTTCTAAGTTTCACAAAACTTTATCAAAAGATCTGTTAATTTAAAATATTCATTAAATAACTCAGAATTAATTTTCGATTCTAATGATTAATAGAAACGATTTAAATATTGTAATAAATACTAATAATAAATAATTTCATTTTTTGTGTAATTTGTAAACTTTCTTAATGAACTCTTTCTTATTATATTTATGATATAAGACATTGAAAAGTTCTTATACTCAATGGAAAGTTTATTTGTCGAAAAGTTTAATAACTTCATAATTCATTTATAAAACAAGAACTTCTTTCAATTATTTGATAACATTGAGTCTTCAGCGAAATGATCTTAAATTGATTTCATGTTTATTAATTACATTTATTTTTCAAATATATAAAAAATTTAATAAAAATATGTATAACTACAGAAATACCAAGTATTTAGTATTATGTGAACTCAAAATATGAACGAATGTTAAAGTTATGAACTATTTCTCAAAAGTAAATAATTTGTAATAACACGAAAACAGAAAACAGTAAAAAATATAATATAATGAGAACACTATTAAATTTGGTCATTATTTATAATGAACTGAACTAAAATTAAGAGATCTTCTATTTTTCCTGCGTTTAATACATCTGACGCTAAAGAAAACAATTAAAGCGATAACAAGAATGCATGCGATGACAATCAAAGCAATGGCCCAATCAGTTAATTTACATTTGGCTGAATTATAATAATAAGAGTATTGATCGCAATTTGAAACCCTTGTCCATAGTCTGATGCCCTCTTCCCACGAGTCGTATAACTCATTGACTGCCTCTTCATTGCATTCCTGTTTAGCGATTTTCATTTGACAGTCTCTTGAGTCCCACATTGCACAACACGAAGCTTTAGTCAATTGCCGATCACTTTCATAATCAAGCTTTTCGTAATACTTCCAGCTGTCGAATGCATGATCGACACACCTTTCCATCCGTTGCCGATTGTTTTTATGGCATTCAGTCAGAGGCAGTGGAGCTCTTATATCACTTCTGCTCTGCCAAACATTTTTTCCAATGTCTGATGAACTTGAGCCTGAACTCATGTTTAGTTTAATTACAATAAAAATTATTATCAATAGAATCCCGTAATTCATAGCAATTTAAAATGTGTTTTATTTTCTAAATATTTTGAATGAAAATTATCTCAATTTCTAAGCAACAAATGATAATAGATTTGGTTTAAAGTCTATTCTAATAAAAATATGTTTATTCACTTGATGTGCTTGAGATATAAAGTCCTTATAAATTTGAATTGTTCTAACATTTGTAACTTTTGTCGCTTGACAGACACCTATACGGCAAATATAGTTAAACTATGTTTAAACTGCATTATTTATGATATAAAAACAGAGTTATATACATTTAACCACATTTAACTGCTTACTAAAAATACTTTTAATTTGATTTGCGTTTTGGCCCTTTATATGCTTAAAAATTAATATCGAAAATAAATCTAAAATATATTAAGTATTTTACTATAGATGATTGTTATGTCCATTCATACTGGCATTTATAGCAGAAATGTGTTCCATATTTCTAATACTATTTAAATAGACTATGTATTGAGTTTTGGTTTTATTCTTTTTGATGAAAATATTTCTTAATATAAATTGCGAACGATTGTGAATATTATTAAAAATGTGAGATTTGAATGATTTACAATTAAAAAATACCTATAGCCAGAGTCTTGGTTAATGATAGACATTGAACTGGCAACTAATTCCTGTATTGATTAATTCTTTAAACACAATAAAGCATTTAAATTAATTAGTATTTAAAATAAGTTTTGATTGACTTATGAGACCGCCTATAATACCTGTATTAGCAAACAGTCAAAACTTTTCAATTGATATTTTCGTTCAATTTTTACTTTAAAATTAAGTGTTAATAATATTCATACATCACAAAGAAATCTTAAGTGTTTTCTACAAAGAGTTAAAAAAACTTTTAATTGAAAGTGTATGTAAATGTCACTATCAGTAAAATCATTTTCTCTGAATTATATAATTTTTGAAGCTCTAAAAATTTTGAATTCTGTTTATTCAATAATAAAGGTTTTGTTTGAATAAAATTAGCGAAAGTTTTCCTCTTAATTATCATTTTCAATACTTAAGTTATAAATTATAACATATAATAATAACTTATTATAACTTATAATAATCAAACTTTTATTCATTAAACTTAATCAAAGATAAAAAAAAGTATAATTTTTTTACTAAAAACCACTTGATATCCAATTTTGATGGCCTTATGCATAGAAAATTAGATCATTGAAATTGAGAAGCAATTACAGGGTAGTTATTTGCTTAAGTGCTCTCAACATACTCTTTTTTAAAGCATGTTTATGTCAGATCTTTCTAACAGTGTTTCAATCAAAATCAAGTTCTCATCTATTTTGAGTTGAAGTTACAAAAATTTATTAAATAAATCAAAATTCTGTATATTTAAATAGCATAAAAAACTAGAGAAATAAACTGAATAATTACCTGTAGTTTTGCTTCTTATCCATATAAATAAACAAACAGTCAGGCAATGGTAAGTATAATTAGCATATTTTAGTTAATAACACAAATACTGTAATATCAATCATATTCACACTCAAAATAAACAGCGGGACTTAGCAAGGCTTCTGTATAGTGTGATTCATAAGACCGTATACTACGAAAACAATTTTATTTACTGCATCGCGTGCTTTACCTGAATTACTGTACATACAAGAGGTTACCGGTTATCTGTTTTGTTCGATTTTGTTAATTCTGTATTTAATTAATAATAATTGATTAAATTTGATAAAAAAGAGTGATTTCCCTTTCAAATCCTATCATAAACACAAGCTATAAACCTTTCTTCAATAGAAATAGGAATCAATTACACATTTTAATCTGTAACCTATAAAAAATAAAAGCAGTTTTTCTTTGTCTAAAAGAGTGAAAATTAACTTAAAATAAAACCGTAACCTATAGGTTTTAGGTAGCATTTTAGGTAAAGAATGCGCTGCATCAATATAAACAGTTTCCTTACCTTAGTATATGGACTTTTGAATCATTCTATACAGTATAGAGAAATAGTATAGGATTAAATAGCAACTCTACAGGAAAGAAAGTGGCAAAGATTTATTTGCTAAGCTGTAGTACTTTTGCTCAACATTAAGTTAACAAATCCAGAGAAATGAATTTTAGGTGATTTAAAAGTCGTCAAATGGTTAAGAGAATCGGGATCTAAAAAGAGTAAAATCGTGACTTAAAACTTATCAAATTGTAAGTTTCAAAATTTTATTATTAATTCAAATTATTTCAATTTTTATAGAAAATTAAGGTTTTGACGATTAACGCCATTTAAAAAACTAATTCCTTTCTCTGGTGCAGTACATAAAGTAAAAAGCATTTGATTAACTTTAGACATAAGATAATTAATTAAAAAAGTAATAATTTGAGACCATTTTATTAATTCAGCGATAAATCAATGTTTGACTTGATTTTAGATGAAATATTTGTAAAAACAGCAAATTGTATAAGATTTTAAATAATTGAAAGCTTTAATGCATTTATTGTCAACTAATGTATTCAGAATTTGAGAGTACTTTTGTCCTGTTTTTCATAGACTTGAATTGAATAGAAAGAGTCCATAAGTTCGATAAGTAAAAAATGCTCTCCTTTTGAGAAATGACAATAAAAATTTGGAGATATTGTGATTGTGGTCAGCGTTGCATCTAAAAAAGTGCACAGCCATCAAAATGTGGATCAAGATTGAAGAACACCTCATGCGGAGACATTCATAGTTGGGGTCGTTTCGCCACTATGTTAGAGATTGTGTTCATATTTGCCCGCATCTCAATTCATGCATAAAATTGTTGACTGCCTTACAAATGAGTTGGACTATAAGTTAGGCTATAGTTAGGCTATAGTTGGGATATGAGTTGGGACGCACCCATACATCACTCGAAGAAAGGTATAGAATAAGTTGCATTTGAATGGAGTGCTTCATGTTTTGTCGCATATTGTCGTCGAGTTGAGAGTCGGTAAGTATAGAAGTTAATGCGCCTCCGATTAGTGCAACACAATGAAAGCAAAAACTCCCCTTTGATTGACTCAAAATATTTGTCAGACTTTACGGACTCAAATACGCTTCTGGTTATGATTGAACTGCTGATGATGTGAAGCTTTTCAAGCTTTCACTTCTATATACACTAAAAATATATTTCACCGATTGTTTGCATCGGACCTTATGTGCATTTTTTGATGAATATTTGACAGGACTTCGGACCGATAAATAGAAGATAAAAAAGCACTGCACTCACTGTTGGATTCATTCTGGGCTTTATTCTCCTGCTGTTTATGCATAAAAGAGTAATTATTAGAATAAGATTAAAAGAATCCCATTTTGAGTTTGTTGAGTAAATTACTCTTTGTCTTAATAGCAGTTCTCAACATTTTACGGTATGTTTAGAGATGTTAAGAGATTTTGTATGACCACAAGTATTGTCTCTTGACTTAAAGCTGATATGCCTTAAGGCTTATAGTCTTTGACTGTTCCGCATGTTCTGCATTTAGGTTTCCATTTATGTATTATCTATTGATATTCATCAAACATTATCGGCATTTTGCTCTTTCATGACTTCCATATTTCGAGTCAAAGTGTTTCCCACGACTGCACCCATTCATTGAGTGCAGAGCAAAGTAATTCTTATTCGGCGAAATCGGTCTATAGTTTAGCTCTCAATTCATTGAGGCGTGATTTGATGCCCGCCTCAGTCTATTGTCAATTGGGAGCCAATCGGATGGTCTCATAAACTAACTGCTACTGCAGGCATAATAAGTCACAGATTTACATATTGATGCATAAGTGGCCATCAAATACATCAAACACACCAAACATTTTATAAGCTAGAAATTTGTTAACTTAACCGAATTATTCTATATAACTTACTAATATAGAAGTTCAGTTTGTTAAATACTGTACGAGCTCTCAATTAAATCAAACCTTAGATTCATTTTATATAAAAAATAAAAGTTTTAATTATAAGTTGTAAGATGAATATCAAAAGTGATGCCTCGCCTTCTATTAATGGTAAGTAAACTAATAAACTTGTTGTTAAAATTATTAAATAAATACGTTATATTTGATAAAAATTAAATTATTGAATCAATTTAATTCATTCATTTGAATGAAGAAACTTATTATAATTTATTTGAAAAATGTTCAAATCGTTTTAATAGTTTAAGTGAACCAAAAAAGTTCTATTAGGCCTTAAATTAAAAATTAAATAAAATGTTAAGATAAATGACAGAAATTAAAAGCTTTTTTACACTTCTATAAGCATCTTACAGTCTTAATTCACTTCAGAATATCTAAACTTTTTAAGAAAAAATTTGTATTAAACTTAATTCTGGTTTTAAAGTATTAAAGTAGAGGTGATTCGAGAGATGATTAATAAATTGAAAAGTTTTAAAAAGTTTGAAAATCTAGTGTTTTCTATGATCATAATAAGCCTATTATCTTAACAAAGAATATGTTTCTAAGAGTTCGTTATAATTGAAGTTTGACAAAGCTCGGCTCAGCTCAGCCCAGCTCAGTGCGAGCTGAGCTGAACGCAAATTTCTGATCTGAGAGCTGAGCTGCAGCTTAAACGCTTGAGCTTTGAGCTGAACTGATAAAAAATTAAATTAGATTATGTCAGAATCTATTTATTAAAAATTTTTAACATCAAAAAGCAATTTAAGGATTGAATAGTCTCTTTAGTTATTACTTACTCTATTTTAGTTATCAAATTTCAGCTCATCAGTTCATTTCAGCTCAAGCGGCGCTCAGTGTCAGTCTCTAGTTATATGTTTTTGTTTTATTCATATTTGTTATATTCACAGTCATATATTTGTATTTTATAGAAGAATAGTTGGGTTTTGTAGTTATATATGTACAAGGAATGGTCGAAATTAATAAAAACTTACTATTTCTATACAAAACTTGAAACAAATTATCTCAAATGTCAATAAAATTTAATTTAATTTTTTAAAGTCCTGAATTGTTAAAAAGTTGTTGAAATGGACTCTTAGAGAATTTAAATTTTAGTATTTCAATAAAGAAATGTGAAAATTTGGTCTGAAGTTATTCCTTAAAATTGATTTGGAATCATTTCAAAACTTGACTTACTATTAAAATGATTTTCATAAAAGGGTCTTAATTTCGATTTTCATTTCGCTTACATCCAAAAGAAAGTTATTACAGAAAACTTTAAAATTTTATAATACAATACTTTTAGTTTTTGATCTGAATTTATTACTTATCCAAAAGTTGAGGTTTAAAACCAGAGAAGAACAAAATGACTGCTATACAGTACTGGTACAGTACAGTACTTTTACAATAATGGAGTACATACAGAGCTAAAAAATTTAATATTTTTTATTCAAAATGTAAACTGCAAGCAGAAGCCCTTCAATACAAATAATTAAATGAATACAACTATAATTTTTAGTCATCTGAAGCAAAATTAAAAGGACTTTTACTGACGAGTTATAGAGTATTAACCAATTATAGTAATAGTACAGAAGATCACTAAAATAATTAACTGTTAGAGCAGATAAGTTTGCAGATGAATATAATAACAGTAATTCTAATGAACGGAAATCAAAAATCGTTTGCATATTGAGCATAACTGATAACACATATAGTATGAGAAAATTTATTGAAGCAAATTAAAGGTATAAGTGATGATATAATATGCAAAAACCGATGCATTCGTGGGAAAATGTACACTAAAACACTGATTTGCCATTTCATGCACGAATCTGATGAACTACAACACCAGATGTTCATCAGTCAGTCATGTATAACCATTTGGGGTCTCATCTCATTAATTAGTTTTTTGAACACTTTTCAAATTTTTGAATTACATTATGAAGAGTTACTGAAACTCTATTTGAATCTATTTTCAGGCAGAATATTACTCGACATCCCGTGTAAAGTATGTAGAGATCACTCCTCGGGAAAACATTACGGCATCTTTGCTTGTGATGGGTATGTATAGTATCACTTCTAATAGATTCTATGCATTTGTTTGCCTAATAGAGTATGTGTTTGAGTCAGTTTATGAGACATTCGTTCAAAAAGAGGCTTATATTTAATGCTCAACTGATATAATAAATAAAAAGCTTTTTCGAGTTAATGCGTTAACTAAGAGTCCCTTTTGTTCGAATTGAACGCCGAATACGACCGCAAACGCACACGTGCTTTACTGTCAAATGCAATGCACACTCATTTCCTTTGACTAAATGCATACTTATATTTGATTCAATTAAAGCAATTTTCACTAAAATTTATTTCCAATAATTCTTTTTGTAGATGCGCCGGTTTTTTCAAGGTATAGGTTTTATAGTGTTTTACTTGAATGTAATGAGTTTTGACAACTTTTAAATCATTTAATCAAATAAAGCGATCGATTCGTCGCAATCGTCAATATATTTGTAAAGCTCGTGGTTCGAGTGCTAACAAGTGTCCGGTAGACAAAACTCATCGAAATCAGTGCAGAGCTTGTCGTTTAAATAAATGTGTTGAGGAAGGCATGAACAAAGATGCCGTTCAACACGAAAGAGGACCACGAAATTCCACTATAAGAAGACAAGTGGCTCTCTATCTAAAGGACACATCAGTTATCGATAGACTGACCCTAACTTCAAGTTTCATGTCTTCATCAATGGCTCCGCCATCAGCCCATTCGTCAATTGCATCCAATACAACAATACGTCCACAAACTAATAGTGAAATGACATTACCAACAAATCTGTCAACAATTCCACGTTTAATAGAATCAAATTCACTTACCTTAAGGCCGACAGCTGTATGTCATCCAACACCAAAGGTTAGCGCTTTAGAAATACTGCACAATCAATTCAATCAATTACTTACTTCAGATTTACTTTTAGAGTACTCTAAAGTTTACTTTCGTTTTATAACACTTTCAATAACTGAAAACTAATCAAAATATTTAACTAAAGCTGAAACCAAATTAATTGATATATGACTCTATAGTATCCGTTTCAATTCAATCTGAATGGGTTTTTGACATCAAATTGTGAAACAATATGTGAAACTGCAGCGCGACTACTATTCTATAACGTAAAATGGCTTAAAACCTTACCTGCATTTGTTTCTTTGCCAATAAGAGATCAGGTTTTTATTGATTATTCTAATTTTTAAATTACTTTAATTTGAAAGTTGTCTCAATCCTCTATTTATTTGATCCTACAGTTACTTCTTATAGAAGAGGGTTGGCGTGAACTGTTTATCTTAAGCGCCGCTCAATTCATGCTACCCATAGATATCGATCCCTTAA
>JAQGCH010003554.1:0-10392 GCA_034699485.1 Nanhermannia elegantula
TTCCATTGCAAGGTATTATAAAATATATTCTATAAGTTTAAAACCTCTGTAACTTAAACCTAAATTCTGGTCCAAACCACTTTAACTTATGGAGGTTTCACTGTAATTACAACTCTACATTTTGTAAATTACTAGAAGTAATTTAAATTTACTTCTCAATTAAATTACACTCAAGCATAGCATAACCAGCCTATAGAATAACGGATTTCTCGATATTTTTCTTAAGCTCAATCGAATTGACAAATCTGTCACTTATAAAGTTATATTCTTTGGTTTAAGTTTTATTGTTCGATAATTCTCTATGTAAAGCGTTTGCTCTGAAGGTCCCGAAAACCACAATTTAAGAGATTTTCCCAAATTAAGACTAATTGACATTTTTATCAGAAGGTTTTTCTTGTATGGTATTTACCTTTCTCTAATTATCTGCTATACATGTCATATAATTGCCATTTCTTAACTGCATAAATGAAATCAAATGAAGAAGAAGACCTTCTAGTTTAAAATGAAAAATATAAAGCATTTTTAATACTAATTATTAATCGTTCACTTATTAATGAAAAGTTAGGAAAACCTAAAGTTATAAATGAGTTAATAAAGAGATGTAAATTATTTTATATAAATTGACTTTTTATCAAATGATGTAAATGAGTTACAAAACTAATTCATTTTTGAGTATAAATAAAATTGTGATTCTGATTATCCTGAACTCAAAGCAATGATTTTTCCAAAATCTATAACTTTTGGAAAAACGAATGATTTAAAGCAAAACTTAAGATAATTTTGTGAATTTTTCGTTCATTAACTGAACAATTAATAACCGGTAGTATTATATTTGAAGAAAAATACTTTATAAGTTACACATAAACCTTCTTTTCTTGATTTGCTTTCAAATAAAGTATTCACAAAAATAGTTTTTAAATAATGGCAAACTTTGATGACTTATGTTAATAATTTTTAAAGCCTTATACTTGAAAGCCTTATACTTATATTTTTAAAGCCTTACTTTAATACTTGAATTGTATAATTTATAAGGAAATTATTTTACTTATTAGAATCACGTTCGAGATAACTAATAAAGTTAGAGAACTGCTCAGTATTTGACGGCTTATTCTCAATTATCATCAGAATTCATTGTTTCAAGTATTGGAGTATTGTTTCTCAATTTATTTGGCGGAAAATAAGAAAATACAAAAGTGAAAGGTATATGACCCACAACCAACATAATAGCATAGCTGAAGAAGCCATGCGTATAATATTAATTGAATAGCCAAACGAAAATTAGGTGCAGTAGCAAAAGGGCTGTGAATCCTACGTGTATTAAAGGGTCAAAGATAATGTTACTTTTTTACGCGCTATTGAACTCTAAACAATTTGGCTCATAATTACACAACTCTCTCAGGCTTTTATTCGTAGGCATATCCTTACCCGTATATTTAGTGAGCAGTGATTTTGAAGTGACGCTTTCGTGTTCATCCATTCCATCACTTCTACCACTTTCATCTTCATAGACAGCAGCGATTGACGGCGAGGTTAGAGTAACGTCTTTTCCATAAGAATTTGTCTCAAGTGTTTGCGTAATTTTTTCATTAGTGATCCTTTCGGTCTAATGAGTCGTAATGATTTAGAAATTAAATTAAATTAAATTAAATACTTTCTACTTTTGAATCATTTTGAGGTCTAATTCAATACAGGTATTCAAGTTTTTTTACTTTGTGTAAAACAAATGCTATTTTTACGAGAAATACTATACGGTGTACTATAATATTGAATGACAGATTAGACTCTCATGCATTTTACTAAAAATGCAATGTACACAACATTTCTGATAACTAATTCAGGGTAGAACTCGAGCTAATTCTTAATATAATCTTAATTACAATAACGATGAAAGTGTTACATATCCTTTAGATTATTAAATAAAAGACAAAGTGAGATAATTTATGCAAAACAGTGTCATAATATTTCCTATTTCAAGTCAGATTTATTAAATGATAAATTTCCTGTTGATGACTAACATATTGCATCATAAGGCTCTTCATATCATGTTATTTATCATATAAACTCTCAAACAAAACAGACTCACTCGTCAGCTAATAAGCACTTTATAAAATCAATTAAAATAATAGCACTCAAGCAGAACAATCATAAAGCGTGTGAAGAATGCCTGAGATTTTTAAATTTATTCTGTTATGTCCGGAAATAGACTCTTTTGAACAAATTTTACTTTACTAAATATTTATGTTCATAAATACAATAAATAATCATAATATAGATGTCTTTAAAGCAAAATAAAGTCGAGAATTTGATATATAATTGATTAAAAAACAAATTTTCTTACTTCAGTATATTTAACAGTTGGCATCGATTCTGAAGCAGTAGTTTTCCTCTCTGTCACATAGAAAGTTGACGGTCGTTCCGTTACTATCCTTTGTCCATCACTAAACCAATTAGTAGTTTCCGATTCCAAAGTAATCTGTGTGTCGTTTGGGGACGAATGCAATATATTGCTCGATGTAGTTCTTGAAGTTTCATCTTCGTAACCATTTGAAACTGTAGTTCCATTCCCCACAACATATGTCAAAGTCTTCAATAAAAGTATAGCTAAGATATTAAACTTCATTTTCGAAAACAAATTCAATCAGAAATATATGATCGAAGCATTTGTGTTGAATTTTTTGCAATACTACAGCAATTAATAGTCAATTGTGAACTTTTATATATACGAAGAACATAAGGAAAAACTCCTTTTCCGATCAGAATCGGGTTTTTAAGGAATCAGATATTCGATATCTGACAGAAGAACATCAGAGAAAATCAAAGATTCAGACTATTTCACAGCCGATCAATTCACAGCAGGGATGGGATGGTAAGAGTTGAGATTCACTGTAAAGTCTAAATGAGGTCTAAATGTCTTATAAAAAGTTATTGTTTATCAAATAAGTGTCACCCAAAGTAAGCAGAAGAGACGACCCAAAAACCGATCTCGTTATGGGTGTTATGATATCGCTATGAAACAATCTTCACTTCACTATATTATAGTTGTTCTCATTATGACCAATAAATAAACTAAACTTTATGAATAACTTCCCATTCTTTAGTTTACGCTTCTGTGAACACTATTAGAAAATGAAAGTACTCTTAAAGATATTCTTCTTAGCCATTATGGGCGTTGCATTGCATGTTATATTCCGGTTATATACTTATAGTAATCTTTTACTACTGTATCTAATTTCGACTTTTAAGCACAAGTTATCATAGTTTCTGGAACTGATTTCTATTATTCTTCTGCTCTTCAAACCACGCAAATGAATGGCCTTTGAATTGACGGAATATTTATATTGAAAATAATTTGTGGCGTTTAAACTTTTTCTTACTTTCGAAAGTGGAATAACTTGGGCTAAAGCATGAAAACAAAAATTTTGTGCACTTTGAATGACAGTGACAATGATCAAAGTTAATTAACTTTCACATAATCTTTGATGCATAACAATTTTGGGTTTGCGATCTTTTAGTTGACTGAATCTCAATTGTGTAGTAATTTTCACTTTATTCTCTTTAGTTATGATTTTCTAAAGATTTTTAACCTTGATTTTTATGAGATCCTTATTGTTTCAAACATTGGCTGAGTCTCAATGGGTTAGTGAAGTTCTCACTGAACAATTTCTATTATAATGTCTAATTAACAACTTTCATCATAATAACTCTATTCACCAATTTATTATGAATGTAAATATATATAAATATTTCATATAATATGTCATTAATTTTAAAGTCACTTCTTATCAACAAAATACTGTTATTATAAAACAGTAGTTAAAGTTGTCCTTTGGTTTCACTTTCAGTATTGAATTATTCAAAAAAGATGTGATTTATTTTTTGTTATCTCAAAAATCAGAATAATTTTAGAATTTTAAAGAACAAAATTAAATCGAGAAGGTCTTAGTTTTTGTTGATAAATAGATAACATCTTGTTAACAACAAATGTTCTGCATATTAATTGTATAGGAATTAAATTCTTGGGATTATAGGATCTCCTAAACTGCGAAAAATTTTATTTACTTCCATAAACGAATGAAATACAGTGAAACCTCTCTAAGTTGATCACTCATCAGACACCAACTTTGTGATCAACTTAAAGAGTTGATCAACTCTAGAGGTTTCACTGTATCTTTATTCTATCTTTTTCTAAATAAAAATGTCATGTATACGAAAATAGGAAAATTTTGAAAATGTTTGACTAGAGTGACCAACCGTCTAAATGTAAATAGATTTATGACAGTTATCTCAGTTTTTATTTTGTGAATACTTTTTTGTAAGTGTTTTAATAAGTTTTAATTAGTTTTGACGCATTATATATAATTGTTTTAAAACGAACAACCCTACATGTATATGAAATTCAATATTACAAATGATAGATTTATTAAAATTAAATTAAAAATTTAGTACAAATCTAACTGTAAGTTTAGTTTTGTCATCAAAATTAGTTCAATCATAATATAAAATACAATCTTTTAATCTTGAATTGACTTAAACTTCTCTGATTTATAAGTATTCAGATTCATGGGAATCAGATTCATATGATTGATGTTTTTGACAAATCAAAGCTTGTTCTCACTTTCAATGAAAAATAAACTAAATTACTAAACAAAATACTATAAGAATTTTTTTTCTTTTTTTAATTCAATCTTTTAAAGTATAGTTGTATTAAAATCAGACTCTTTTGAAAACTGTATAGAATGGTTTTCAGGTTCATTCCTGACTATTTGTAACAGTTATTTAATTCTTTTCAAACATCAGATTTGTATTTAAGCTTCAGAACTAGATTTTCTTTTTCAATTCCATACATTGTGAACAAATACTCTTTGTCTTGAAGAACAGTTAATTTCTTTTATTAGAAATTACAATCAGGTTGTCTTCAAATAGGTCACAACCAGTTGCGACACAAACTACTGATAATTGCTTACAAAACAAACTCTTGATATACAGTTTATGCAAATTGTTAAATATTTATTCTTCATATTCTTTATTGAAAAGATTTAATATATATTTCATATGCTGTATAAGCTTCCAATTATTTTTTGATTGATTAACGATTGCATTTATTTATTTTCTATTTATCTCAAATCTTCAAATTTCTATAACTTCGCATTTTTCAGACTTTTTGGAATTCAATTTGAATCAGATTTTAATTAAAAAATTCATGTAAACACATTTTAAAATTGTAATTTCAATGCTGCCTCTCTATCAAAAAAGTCTGTATTTTTAAGAACTTTTATCGGATTAAATATAGAGGAAAGGGATCTCATTATTATGAATTGTATGAGGACTCACGTCTTTCTGAGTCTAGTGTTTTATGATATATACTGTACTCTGTGATTGCTATATATAAATATAAATCTGAATATAAAAGCTCTCAATTTCCTTTAAAGTAATATATTTTTCATTAAGAAGTTGTAAGCGTAGAGTTCTCTAACTTTTAGTTAAAAGTTTTGAAAATGCAATCATCAGTTTTGTTCACTTAATTTAATGCAGAAAATGAATGTAAAGCAAATAAAATATATTTAAACACCAACTTTATTAAGCCATGAGTTGATAAAACTTAGATGTGATAAAAAATGTGCGTGAGTCTCAACTTATATTAGAATTAATCTAATTTTCTCATAGGCAAGTGTCACGCTATGGATTTTTGAACTTTAGCATAACCTCAACATTTTCTATAAATTAGTTTTTCTTTTATTGAATATTCAACAGAAAACAATAATTTTTAGATATTGGGTTTGATATAATTACTGATATTAAGAGTTCATTTTGAACATCGTTTTCTCAATAGTAAGTTAAAATAATTTCAATATCAACTATGGGCACCAGTTGCTTCTCAACTTAATAAATTAAATATAACTCTGATTATGGTTGTGATCGATCATACTTTAAAATATTTGATAAACTAATGAATGACACAATTAATTGAATGAAACAAAATTTTTAAATAAAATAATACGTACTTATATACTAGGTGGGCTGCAGAATTAACCACGGATACCAAAAATTTTTGAGCTACCTTAATATATAAGCATTGAGTTACGTCTTTGGAGAACTTAATGCTCAATCTTTCTAAGAAGGATGTGCGCCAAAAGCCCCGCGGATATGAAATCCTGCTCTATTTTTAAAAATTAATACTTTATCTTTATTAAAAATTATTGAAATATTAGCGCCATAGAGGTCAGATATTGACCTTTGAAAATCACTATTTAAAGCTGTAACTTAAATCAATTCATTCATTTTGTCAAATATGAAATTTTGATGTATTTTAGAAAACTATAAGTTATATTACTTTTAGTTTACAGTTTATAACTGGGCTTTTAAATAGAGCAGGATTTCAAATCTGCGGGGCTTTTGCCGCATATTCCTGCTAAGAAAGACTAATTACAATATTCAATAGAGGCATGAATTTTGATTTTATATGAGAATAAGGTTAAAATTTTAAAATTTTTAGGCATATTGATTGTTTCTGATCGATGATCGTTAATTTTTTTGAAAATTAATCAATCCACGATAGTACACTTTAGAAATCCTACGATCATAACCCTAAACCCGTGAATTATACGAAATTTTATGAAATATGCGAAAAGCTCAGGCACAAAATATAGGTCTTGATTGAGCTGAGCGCAGAGGCCCAGGCTCTTAGGTTTTTGAACCTATTGAGATTACCTATGCGAGTGGGTCCAGCTGCCATGCAACATTTTAATTTCAAGCATATTCTAAAACTTTTAAATTTTGTTAATTCACTATATATTTTAAGCTGTAGATAATGAGTTTCAATTCTAGTTTTTAAGCCAGTATAAGCAGTGTATATGTTGTATCTATAGTTGCAAATCATTTAATCTCAAGAATAGATATATAATCTTGAGATTAAATGATTCTCAACTTTAGATACAACATATACAAAGTAATAAAATCATTGTTATAGCCTTTACAGTGCATTTGAAATTTTTTCTAAAGTAAGATCTGAATAATATTGTTGTGAAATTTTTTAATGTATTATTCAAAGCTTCAAAGTCGTAACTAGAGATGGGAAAGGGGGCTATAGCCACCAAAAATTATTGAACATTTGAGCGTAGGTACAGTACTTATTATATAGCTATTTTTTAAAAATGACCATATCTTAGATTTTTCTTATGTGTAGCCTAAAATTCTGGTTACGGCACTGGTATTATTGCGGAATCATACAAACACATCATTTTTATAGATATGATACAATAGTATAATATACTTAATAACTACCGGTATTACAATTAGGGTCTTCTATGGTTGTTTTCAAAATTCTAGTTCTCTATGAATTTAGCATGCTGAATAATAAGCGTTTAGATAACTCTTTGCAAACTCTAGTGTACTCAAAATAGCTTTCGTCAAAATTGATTAATTTTTAGCTCAAAACCTCCGTTTTAGGTTTTGAAACCAAGTATACATACAAATTACTTAACCTAATCTTTCATAAATTAAGGTTAATTAATAAAGGGTAGGTATTTGCATGCACTTTACACAATAACCAGAGCAGCGATTCGGTGGGTGCTAAAAAAAGAGAAATTTGATGGTAAAATGGGGCTTAAAAATGGGATTTAAAATTTCATTTTATATAATTATAAAACTTATTTTTGCTTTAAAAAAGATAAAAAGGTATTCACATTCTTATGTTCAATTGTATTTTCAGTCATATTTTCACTGTTAGCTGCTTTAATACACTAAATTTTGGCGTATAATTCGAGGGCTATATACGAGGGTCACCGCCGTAATTAGGAGTGGCAGAGAGGGCTAAAGCCCCCCAAGATTTTTGTACACTTAAGTGTAGGTCTGTAGCAATTAAAAAAATTGCCATATCTAGGCTTTTTCCTGTTTAGCCCTCCCAAACTGAAAATCCTGGTTACGGTACTGACGAGGGTTTCGCGTTATACGTTCAATTTTTTGAGTAGACCTGTATTTATACATATTCCTAAATTAAGTTCGGTCGCAAGTTTAGAGGCATATCTCGATAATAGTCCCGAAAAATCAAAGAATGGCTTCGTTTTGCCTTAAAGTTCATCATATTTTATAGATTTTATATAAATGAATGAATTTTGTCCAAAAATGGGATTTATGGGGGAATAAAATACGTCTCATTTTAATCCTTATCACCTATCCGGTGCTCATTTCATAAAATCCCACGGTTTGAAGTATGATTAACTACAGTGGGATTTACCACTGAATAACATCCTAAACTATTATATAAGAAAATATTATTTAAGCCTACAGTCAACTATTGCTTTACAGAAAATTGTTTTCTAACAGTCAAAGCAGAGATATAAGTATTATTTAAGGTATTAAAAGGATCTTCCCTACGGCTCAATTAGTTTAGGGGTAGGTCTAGTCTTGACTCTCAGCTCAATGGGTTTAGATTTGCGTTTCATTGCAACACTTCTTTGCAATTTAGACAACAAAACTACACAATAGAATCGATGAACAATAGTTTACTTTTTATTGTTATAAATAAAAATTATGTTTTAATTGCAATTTTTATTCAATATTTGTCTAAATTTAAAAAACATTTGTATATAATTTAAACTTAAAATAACAATAATTGGGAAACAGAGAACACTAATTACACTATGGATCAAAAAAATTGTACTAAATATAAAAAAATCAGTTAATGGCTAACTTTGAAATAGTAGTAATCATGCAATTTATTGACGATATTATTTATAAACATTAATAGAGTATTATTTACTCATTTTCTTCAATAATTTATTCGTTTCCAAAACATACTTATGAGTCGACGATTCAAAAAAACTGATGACCTTTTGTTTACAACGTATTAATTGTTTAGAGTTTTGTTGATTAAAATTGATTTGAGAAACATTGAAATGAATTGCGAGCCAATAGCACTTATACCGTTCTCTCCATTTGCTTAAAATTGTTTGAGTAGTCTTTTTGTCCCCAATATTGTTAATAATATCTCTCAGTTGAGTCCAAGCGTTCAAATTATAAGCGTTTGCTTTATAGTCAATAAATTCCATAATTAGCTCAAAATTTTCTTCGACTGACAAAACATTTTTGTTGACCAGCTCTAACACTAATACATTTTCGGGAGAAAGTCTACAAATATTTTTCAACGCATACAATTGTTGTTGAGTTGTAGTATAATCAGGATATTTGACACAAAAGTTATATAAATAAATATAAGCAATCAAGTAATGGCTGTTTTGGTGGATGTAGAGCGACAACAATTGAATCGCCTCTTCATATTGTTGGTCGTATTCATACATTTCCAATACTATCAAAACAAATATATCTAAACGACAGTCTTTCACTTCACAATTAGTTATCATGTTTTTAAGCGAGAGTTTCGTTTTGTCGGCAATTATTTTGTTTGAATCACTCGATCGGTAATAAATGCTATGAATCGACTCATTGACCAACTCTTTCCACTCCATGTAATCCACATAACAGACATAGCATTTCAAATATGTGTCTATTATTGGTTGTGTACGATATATATTCGACTTAATAAATGTTTGATTAGATTCGATATACTCTTTGGCAGCGATTCTGTTGTTATTTTTAATATAATTGATAATCATTTCTAACATTATTTCTCTTCTGTTTATATCATATTTTGATATCTTTTTCATAATTTGTGTTAAAATACTGTTATTATTATCACAATTATTGGTGTTTTGCGTGAAGAGAATAAAAGCGGTTCTCATGATAACGAAGTGCGGAGTCCTTAAGTCGAGACTCAAGGCGTGCATCAGTTTTGCGCCACAATCGAGTCGATGGAAAGCCATTGCATTTCTTAACACACTTAATAACTCTTCTTTGTTATAAACATTGAACGGACTCTTATTTGTCGGAATCAATAGTTTCCGACTTAAGTGCTTGTAATTGTTGTCTTCAGATGTGTTCATGTTTTCCATATTTTCTCGTTTAATACTTTTTCCTTTTCTTCTCTTACTTTCATTTTGTTCTTCGTCTTCACTCTTGTCTTGAGATAACATTTTGACCAAAATATCATCAATAAAGTGGTGACAAATGATTTGTTTAAATAACGAAATTCAAAGTTAAAATACATGTGGTCTTAATATCTAAAAAAACAGATCAAAAGGAGTTTATTAAAAATCGTTTCAAATACGGTTAAACACAAATTACGTCCAATTTATACCACATTTGAATTATTAAATACTGAGTTATCATTTGAATTCAGTGTTAATTTTAATCAATTATTTGTTTTTTAAATTTATTATTAATATAACTCACGAGTAATTGAGGAATAAATTAATTTTGTATAAAAAATACCTCATTTTTAATTAATTTATGTTTTAAAATAACTTAAAAAAATTATAAATTTTAATTATGAGAACA
>JAQGCH010003555.1:0-10391 GCA_034699485.1 Nanhermannia elegantula
TCTAGAGGCCAGGTCTAGAGCTCCTGCTCAGAGCTCACGCTTAGGAGTCAGGCTCTGGAACACATTCTTTACTACTACTATTATTAAAAATTGAAACATTTTAAGAAAATTTTTATTTCGCAATTCAGAAAAATACGTGTGAATAAAATCAAATTTAGGAAAATTTACAACCAATTAATGTAATTGATGCTACATTAATATACTTGAAGTTAGCTTACACACAGGCACAAAAAGGATTTTCCTAAAATTACAGTTTCTAAAAAACTGGTTCACCTTCATATGTTTCACCGTCATAGTAAAAAACTAAGCATCAGATCCATTAATAAACATTGCATAACAAGATTCTTAACGTACAGATTCTTAGTATAAGGTTAACAAAGGAAGTAAAATAAAATAGAAATGCTTCTCCTCAAATTAATTGTCATATTCTGCTTAATATTATCAGCATTCCTGTCAATATATTTTGTGTTATTTGGTTTTCAAATTTTGCAAACTTTATGGGTTTCTTTTATTTTAGCATTAATTTCATGGTTTTTCACTTCTATTATATTCGATTGGATCTCATTCTGTAAAGTTTCGCCAGAAAATAAAGCTATTCTTATAACTGGTTGTGATACAGGTTTTGGTCATCAGTTGGCGATAGAAACCGATAAATTAGGTTTTCATGTATTCGCTGGAGTTTTATATCCCGATGGAAATGGAGCTAAAAATTTACGGTCTGTTTGTTCTGAAAGACTTAAAGTGCATAAAATGGATGTCAGAGATTATGAACAAGTCTTGAATGTGATCAATGATATCAAAACATCAGGTCTCCAACTATGGGCTGTGGTTAATAACGCGGGTATTGTTATCCATTCACCCATTGAATGGGGATATGACGTGAACGAGATGTTTGATGTGTTTAATATCAATGTTTTCGGTGCCGTAAGAGTTACAAAACTATCGATACCTTTATTAAAACAATCAAATGGAAGAATAATTAATGTAACGAGTATTGCAGGTAAGACAGTATTTCAGTATCTGTGAGGCAATGATAGCATAGAAAACTTAAAATTTATTACATTCTTGACATTGAATTAGAAATACACAAAAGTAACAAAAAACTATTTAATAGTTTTGTGTATTTCTAATTCAATGTCAAAAATATAAATAAGTTATTTATGCTATGATTGAGTTACAAAAAATATACATTTACTATAACGCAAGCAGATATAATAAGGGTAAGGTTGTGTTTGTGATATTTTATTGAAGGCTAATAGGGATACCAGTAATTGTTACTCAAGAGAAAGATTATTTTATGTGTGACTCTCACGTATTGAACATTATTTAAATGAATTGAACTTATATTCAGTTAAACACAAAAATTAGTAGCACTTCAATGAGAATTTGGTCTCAAATGACATATAATACAAAATAGACTTTAAATTAAATATAATTTAGTTGATAAGCAATAATAAGTTTATTAAATTATACTAAAAGCTCTTTATGGAGACAGATCTGGACAAATATTATTAGTATTAATACATTTGAGTCAACAATAAATAAACAAATGAAATCATAATTGCATCACAAATACATTAATGCAAATATAGATATATATTCATAAAAATAAATGAATTATTTTTTCAGGTCGTCTAACAATACCGCACATAACCTCTTATTCAATGGCCAAATACGCTATTGGGTCATTTTCAGCAGGACTTCGCAGAGAATTAAATGAATATAATATCAAAGCAATAACTATAGAGCCAGCGCTGTATAAGACACCAATATCTGATTGGAATATATGTAAGCATAATCTCGAGAAAGTCTGGTTTGAAACTCCTCTTGAAGTACAAAACAGTTATGGAGAGGAAAGGCGTGAAGATTTCGACAAAAAAACTAAATTTTTTCTCAAATTTACGAGAAAACACAGCCAAGAAGTAGTAAATGCAATGATTAAAGCGATTACCTTAAAAGAGCCGAAAATACATTACAGATGTTCCGGCCCTTTGATGGACATTACTTTGTATTTTCTGAGCTTTTTTCCTGAGTTATCTCAGGATTTCGTTTTTGGTTTAATGTATGATAGGTCTATTTATAAACTGTTCGTAAAATAATTAGCGAAGCCAATATTTTGATACATCTAATTATTTTGGCATTTATTTTACTTTGTTATTCAAAAATTGTTTTAAACATACACATCATTAAGTAATTATCAATTAAATAAATAATATTAATTCACTTTTTTATACCCAAGAAAACTGATGTTGAAATTTATTTATATTTTAATTAATATTCAAAAAATAAAAATAAAAAGTATAAATAAATGTGAGTATAAAAAGCCTAAAAAGCATGCTTTTATGTAAATTTGACAGATTATCAAAAGTTTACTTATTTTGATTTTAAATCTTTAATAAACTTATATCAAATACCTATAAACTTTATAAAAACAAACGCTATTTTCCTATCAGTCTAAACTCGTGTCTATTGATTAGAGATAGGAATTCACTTACTTTTAATTTATTCTCACAAAACCAATTAAATCTCATTAAAACTCCCGATGATTATACTTAAGTTAAGAACAGGAAAATCCCTATAATTATTTTCTCAAATTATATATTTTATTTATGGTAAGAGTGTTGAAAATGAACGGTGACATAATTCTAGTTTTTATTTTTGGTAATCACGAAATAATTTTCTGCCTTATATAGAGAGATGTTTCCTCATATTTAGCATACTCTCAAATTTAGTGATAATTTAGAGAAAATTTAGTAAATTTTTTATAGAAAAAAATGAATACTAGAAATTTAACATTTGAGAGCTTAATTATAGTGAACATAAAATACTAGATTTAGGTTTTTGATGATAACACTATATTTTTATATTTTATATTAAATTTGGTCAAATAATCAAATTCAATTTAGTACTAATTTACTAATAAATTCAGTGTTCTTCAAAAAATTTAGTAAATTTAAAAACGCTACTCATATTCAAGTCAGATTCAAGTATATAACAAATTACTAATATTTCCCTATAGAGTACATGTTTTTATTTTAAACAGAAACTAATTAACTTCCAAAAATTAAAAACATTTATTTAAAATTATTTAATTTGTTTAATTTGAAATTTCGCTGAATATAGAGTTCAAATAAATAAAATTGAGTTATAAAACGTTTCTCTGATTAATTAATTTACTAAATCTATTAACTTGATTAATAGTTGAGTCAACCGGTGAACGATAGACTAAATTGAACTATTTTTCTGTTAACTTAAACATATGTTACAACATTTCATCTTTACTCAAACCTTCATAACTAAACTTTTCAGTAGTAGTTGTCGTTGTACTGGTTGTGGTAGTCGTTGTTGTGGTTGTAGTTTCAACGGGTGGTTCATATTTTCGGGTTTTAACCAAAACAGGTTTCATTTCATTTTTGGGTCGTTTGGTTTTCACATATTTTTGCTGTTTTTTAGATTTATTTTCTGGTGATGTGCTACTGCTCTTACCGGTAATTTTATTCTTAATAGTTTGAAACCCGTTTTCAAACCCGTTTTCAAACCCGGTCTCAATCTTGGTTGCGGTGCCAATAAAAGGCAAGGACTTATCTTTTGTCTGTTGTTTCGCTGTTTTACCAAAATTTAGAAAATCAAACCCAGAAATAAATTTAAAAGTTATGGTTATTATCAAAATAATGTATAAAAAACTTTTAATTGCCATATTATGTAGTATTATAACACTAGTAGTCTGATTAAAATTAATGTAAATAATACTGTTTATAAACATAAGGTTTTGGTTTTTAACAGAAGTTTTTAATATACAATCGACAAACGCTACTTACAGTAGGGCAGGTCTGAAGCTTGAATCTGCCGACAGCACAGTAATATATAATGTCAAATGTATGGACGGTGCACTTGACCCATCACTTAACAGACCTGCTTAAACCAATTGTTACATCCAAAACATTATGTTTTTAAGTCGCATTTCTGAGAGAAGGCTTTTCCAGCCTGAGAGAAGTCGTGTCACATACAATATCGGCAACATTTTTCTGCGCTATACCATTCCGTTCAAATATGCCTTTCATCAAGTATCACAATTGTCCACTCCGAACATCGCAACGATGGGTTGCAATGCCAGTCCCGTACTGTTGGTCTTGATTTTAAAAAGTTTTTCTAGTGTTAAAAAGATATATGTTTTGTGTTTTAATTAAATTGTAGACTAAAACATACTAAAAATGAAAGAAAAATTTTTTATTTTTCATTAAAATATTATTACAGAATAAAACTTTTCAAACTTTTGATAGTTTAAAAGTTTAATATTTAGTTTAAATAGAACGTAACTGGAATTTAAAGCATTTAAAAAAATTATTTTATATTGATATTTGGGGGTAAAGTAAATAGAAATAAATAAATACAGTAAAAGCTCGATATAACGAAACTCGATGTAACGAACATCTCGTTATAACGTACATAACCGGAATTCCGTTCGTATATTAAATTAAGCTAAAATCCATTCGATATAACTCACACTGGATTTAACGGACATAAATTTTTACCCCTTGAGGGTTTGTTATATCGAGGTTTTACTGTATAAAGAAGAAAAGAAAAAAAATACATTTAACTGATAATAGGGTAGACCTGATTGTATTTAGAATTTGAATAAATAAATGCAAGATGCAATATTATAACTTTTGAAGTTAAGGGCATTCTAGTACTGTTATCTTACATCATCCTTTCAAAAAATTTAAGGATTTTTGCAAAAAAACCCAAAAGATTTTTACCGCATTTTTCCGTAAGTAAGCCCTGTCAATTGTAGCCCCATGGACTTACTTTGGAAGGTGGGCTTATATTTGGTGCAAAGTTTGCGTCTCAGACTTTTCTGAGAAATATCGGTTTCATTGACCTGTTTGATGGAATGTAGTTCTCTCCTATCAGTTAATAAATTAATCTTATTTTATTGTAATAATATACCTGCAATATATCAAATTGGTCCACAAAACCTTTCTTGAGATATTAGAGAAATATCACTTTTCCAAGTGTGCAATTTTTAGTTTTTAACCGAATGCCCCACTAATTGCAACTGTCACACCTTTGATATCTATGGACAAAATGTTAGGCTAAGGGCCCTTAACATGCCTGTTGAATATCTAATTGGTCAAACTAACCGTTCGTGAAATATTGGAGAAATGTTCCTTCTTCACGGAATACCCCAATGCCCCTTTATTGGGGGCCTAAAATGATTTACTAAATTTTCGATTATAAGCCCTGGGCTTATTTTTGGTCCAGGTTTTATGAAGCCTTTATGGTCATTTTCCGATTGTAACCCCTGGGCTTACTTACGGAAAAATCTGGCACCCTTTAGCTTATGCCTGTTTATTCCAGTTTATGCCAAAAGAGTTACAGTGATGTCAAATAAAATCTGCAAAGAGATAAAAAGTCTGCTTTTCAGGGTATCAAATTGAAAGCAAAATAGTTTAATGTATGAGTCTATAGAAAAAATTTTTCTTATTATTTTATTATGAACGTTAAACTTTTAGTGAATAAAAGTTCAAAATATATACGTTTTAATAAACTATTTTACTGAAATTTCTATAATCAGTTTTAAAAGTGGCAACCGTATTTGATAATATATTTGTTGATAAACTGTACTTGTCGATAAACAGTACTTGTCAATAAACTGTACTTATCGATAAACTGTACTTGTCGATAAACCGGCCGTGTCGATAAACTGTATTTGTCGATAAACCGGCTGTCGATAAACTGGATGTCGATAAACCGTACTAGACCCGGGTGGACTGTACTGCTTGAGTAGGAAGACTTACAGTGACAAAAGCAATTTTGCAAATTGTAATTGAAATTGAGTTGTTTATTTTGGATAACTTATTGAAAAAGTATAGAATTTATGTATTCAGTAGAATATAATAAATAAATTGCAATTTAGAAATTAACGCTAAATTTATTTCTCTTCTAAAACTTTTATTATATTTTTTCTTAATTTGCTTATACATTTGCGTATAGATAAACACTGAGGGTGTTTGCCTTTATTTTACAGATTACGCGAATACTTTACAGGTACACAATTTATTTGAATAATAGAGATATTTAAATATTACCCTCTTTATAAATCAATATTGAACAACGCTCTACATATAATTTAGTGAACTATTATTTACGTTATGAATTTTTATCTGGAATGCCAATGTCAATGTCAATCTCAAACTTTTCTTAGTAATTCATTTTAAAGATAAGTTATAAATAAAAGGCATAAAACTTGTTTAACGTCGTATTAACTTCAATAAATGATATCACTGTTACATAGGTCTCATATACACAAAAAGGAAGTGTATGAAACATAACACAAAATGTCGTCGATTAATGATTACCAAGTCTTTCAAAAATTTAACGCTTTCTTTTCAAAGGACATTAAGTTTTTCTGTGTTTTCGGTGAGAATGGAAGTGAAGTGATATTGATTACAAACGATGACGTAGTTTTTTCATTTGGTGATAATTGTGACGAATTTTTAGGCCATACGCCAACCAGATTCTTACGTATAGTTAATGCGCCAATTATTTTAAATGAATTGTGTGGACAGAATATTGTTGACATCGCTTATAGTTATTATTATGTCATCGCTTTGACAAAGGGTGGAAAATGTTTCTCATGGTGTCGTATTAGAGATGATAATTACTATCATAATGGAAACAATTCTGATGAAAAACCATTATTAATAAATGCATTGAAAAATGAATCTGTTATTCAAATCAGTTGTGGGTCAGATCACACACTTGTATTGACCAATAAGAATCAATTGTTTGGTTTTGGTTATACAGGTTTTAGTCTTTCAAAACTATTTGCAATTAACGACTGTATTAATGAATTAAAGCCAATCAAAATATTTATATTTAATAATGAAAAAGTTGTCGCTATTTCTTGTGGAGCTTTTCATAATTTAGCGCTTACAGAGTGTGGACATGTCTACAGTTGGGGTCTCAATAGTTCGGGACAATTGGGAATCGGAAATAAAGCAATTAAAAACATTCCACATAAAGTCAATTTAAGCGATGATGTGATCATCAAAAGCATAATTTGTGGCCATTCTCACAGTTTATTGCTTTCAATTGAAGGAGAGGTCTATGCTTTTGGATCTAATTCAAAGAAACAATTGGGAAATAATGAACCGACAGAGCAATTGATTCCAATAAAGTTATATAATTTGCCAAAATTTAAAGAAATATTCTCTCACTGGACGAGTAATATGTCGCTCGCATTAACTGAAGATAATATCTGTTATGTTTGGGGCGAATGTAATGATTCGGTAATAAATACTCCAAAAGTAACAAAATTTCGATCAATAGATAAAGCAATCGTTCAATTTTCAAAACAAAAGTTTACTTTTAGACCCGTTTTCTTAAGTAAACCAAATCGTTTGCTCGAAAAGATGCCAAATCTATTCAATAATCCAGAAGATAGTGATCTCAGGTTTAAAGTTGAGGGTAAACTTATTTTTGTCCACAAATTAATTCTCAAAACGACTTCCGATTATTTTAAACTAAAATTTAAAGAAAACTCGAGAGCTATGACAGAGTCGACAGGAATTAATAAAATAGAGACCGAAATAGTGAAAGAATATTCATATGATGTTTATTACGCTTTTCTTAAATATCTTTATACCGATTGCTTAGAAATAAAAGCTTCAAAAGCAATGGATTTATTTGTTTTGGCGAATAAATATGGAGACAATGGTCTTAAAGAGAAATGTATGGATATAATAGAGAATAGGATTGAAGTAGAAAATGTTTAAATTGTTTATTATACTTTAATTGAGTATGAATTAGTGATGTGAGTTACAAAATTTATAGAAAGTTTCTCGAGAAATATTCTTTTTAAATTGACTTCCTATTAATAAAACCAGAAGTTTGATATCTCAAATTATAAAATAAATGCTACTTCATATTTAAACATTGATATAATTCATTTTAAACCCATGAAAAGGCCTAAATATAGTTTTTCACAAAAGTAACGCTCCCAGTGTTAGCCTAAAACTAATTTTTATAATGGACTTTCCATTGAAAATGTCAATTTCTGTCCCTAATCAAACAATTTCTAGTTAAGGCACTGCGAAAGTTTCACTATATAAGGAAAGGAGTATAAAAATAACTTTAATATTATTGAAGTGCAAATTTTAAATTTTAATTTTATTTCTCTTCAAAATATAAAATACTAATATTTAGTTATAATTATCATAAAAATCTACGCAAAAATCCTGCGACATCTGGTGGTAGGGGAGGAGTTATTTAAATAAGAAATATTTGAAGAAATTTTGCATCACTTGTATGAATTGTCTGAATTGGAAAACAAATTCATTGACTTCTTTAGCGATAAAATGAAATACATTTTGAAAACCGATTCATTCCGTGAAATTGATTCAAATTCGTAGAAACAATTCGTGAACATTGCATTCGATAATTAAGTTATCAAAAATTTATTTTATTTTATTATTAATCAAATGTATATTAATCTTTATATTAAATTTGTAATGAAATCCATACAATTCCTCTAAATAATAGTTTTATTACAATTTATTGATTGACAATTGAAATTCTTTGCCCTCTGGCGCTTTATTGCGTGGACGGATCGAGTTGGTCCAAGCAGAAAAGTTGTAGTACTCGATGAGATCTTTCCATTGATATATCACACTCGATGGGGTCCCTTCGTGGGGGGTGCCCTATAGACTTTGGTCATTACTCTTTATCTATTGGCGGATATTCTTTAAATTAGTTCATAACTTATAACTAGAATGTAAAATTTTTTTAGATATTTTATTAATTATAAAGCATTAATTAAGAAAATTATATGAATCGCAATTAATTTTAATGTAGTGATCACAATAGATTTCGGTGTAATTAATGTAAATTTATTCGATCTTTTAATCAAAAATTTATGAAATAAATAGATATATTAATAAGTAAATAGATATTAATAAATTCCAAACTTTGTTTGAGTGATTGTACTTGATTAATATTCTGTCATAGATAGGGTGACCAACCGTCAAGATTTCATCTGAACTGTCCAGATTTTAGGCTTTTTAAATATATTGCTTGATCCCCCTTTGAGTTTTTCTTAAAATAAGAATTTATGAAAATTGTCCGATAGTCTCTCCTATGATTTTTTAGCTGTCCAGATTTGAACTTCATTAGATTTGGTCACCCTAGTCATAGACCACATTATGTTTTTAATTATGGTTTATTGATTAAGTATAAATCATTACATTGATTAAAAGTACATAAGTAAAGGTCATAACTCCATAATATGACTAACCCGTGCTTGAATAACTGATGCAAATACAAATACAAATAAATACATAAACAAATACTTCTTTACATTAACTGAAAGTCCATTACATATAACAGTATTGTGCACATCAGGCAATAAACCATTAAATAATTAATTAAAAAATAGTGTTTGCATTAAAAATATGGATTTGTTTAGTGTTATTCTACTATCACTACTAACCCTAAGTAAACCATTCACCGTAACAATGGGTGATCAGTTCCTAACAGATTTGATGCGATGCGTTTCACTTACAATTCAATCAAAGGAACATATCATTACAGTTATGAGCATTTATTTTTATCAATGAATATATGATTCTTCAAAATATTTCCATCATTTTCAGGAAAAGAATAGATAGAAATGCGATAATCTATTTAAAAATTTCGTTTAATATTATGAGAATAAATAAAAATATAAATAAATTGTTTTACTTCATAGCATCGGAAATAGTTTATAATAAATAGTTTCCAACACCAAAATCCAACTCTTTTCTGACCAACTCTTTCTATAAATGTTAATAACTATTGAATTAATTATAAAAATATTTATTTAAATAATATAAATAAATGATTATTTTATTTACCTTAAACTTAATAGAGATGTATTCACGTAATCGGGTTTTAGATAATGATTTATTATAAGAAAGTAATAAACTATTCATTAATTTATAAGATTTATTCACTTCATAATTAACTGAAGAACTCATATTCATAATGAATATAAACGTTATCATAAATAAAATAAAAATCATTATAAGCAAAGATTCAATTAAAATATTCATTTCAGTGAATAATATACTATAGAGAAGCGAATTTATTATTACTCCAAATATAAGCCAAATTGAAAGCAAATATTTTGACCAAAAATTAGTGTTGTATTCATTAATCTCAGAATATAATGAAATCATTAAACGGAGTGTTTTTATAATTGATTTTGTGTTAATATATCCTTTGCATACAATAATGCTTGAAATTTGTTGATTTAATTGTTTGAGTTTGATTTTAAGATAATAACAGATTATAGAGAAATATATCCACTGCCAGAAAATAACAGAACTCACATTATAGCCAACTTTCATAAA
>JAQGCH010003556.1:0-10390 GCA_034699485.1 Nanhermannia elegantula
CATATACTAGTACTGTGTCATTAAGTATTACAGAAAAGCTGACAGCTATGAGCTTGAGATTTACTGGATATGAATGAGCTTTAGCTTGAGATTACTTTACACTACTTTTAACAATAGTTTCTCAAAGTATATGATTTAAGTATTGATTCTTATGATGTAAACCTTTACTAATTTTTCTATTATATCATCACTATATCTGCTAATGATATATTCATTTGAATTTATTTTGATTTTAATTAAATGTTTTAAACTTTTTAACTTTAAACTAATTCATAATCATTTGTCTCATTAATGTTCGCAAATCTAAATTGAATGCTATTTGAGTAATGACTAGATTTTAATTGATTGATATAATTATCAATAATAAAAAGCTATAATTTTATTTCATTCTATAAGACATAACATTACTTCTATTGATTTATTGTTGAGAAGAAAAAGTTTGTCAATAGTTTTTGGCACGAATTGAAACAAAAGCTTTTACTCAATAATGATATTTAAAATTATATTGTTTTGTCCAAAAATTATATATATACTCATTCTATTTATTTTATTTTTTTCATATATTGAAATCTATTTATCTCCAGATATAATGTATTATTGCTTTTCAATTATTATGATATTCTATTACAATAGAAATAAATACAGTTTTTCTTATGAAAATAGCAGAATAAATATATATTTTTCAAATATATTCTTTATTTTATGTAACAATCGATTATTTTTATTGAGCATTTGTTCCTAAGAACACGATTTTCTTTTGATTAAAGAGTTTTGAACGCATTCATCCGCTCAACAATTTAATGGCTATCAATCATAGACTTGATATAAATGCACAAAAGTTTATTAATTAAATGAGTTGTTCTGAACCTTCAAGTTTTTGCACAAAACTAATATTTTCATAAATTTTTAAATAATAATAAATGTTATAAAATTTTTAATCTTTTGACCGAAAGGTGCCTTAACTATATGTAATGGCGAGAGTGTGGTTACGTGTTTGACTTGTTTCGAATCATTGACTCTTCAGTGGAGAGATTATGAAAGGATGAAAGTTCCGATAGAAATGCGTAAATATAATTGGATTATTGTTCCGCCGCCTAATCGTGATTCATCATCAAACGAAACACCATTGCCTTTAGTTCATAATGTAATTATACTTTTACATAACATTATAAGTTATGTAATTCTACTTTTTATACATATTTTTTATAACATATTATTATTTATTTTACAGTTGACTGAATCGTTTTCTCCCGTATCTGCAACCAGTACATCATCGTTACTTTTGGGTAAATATTCGGATTACTTTATTTTATAAATTTTTTAAAATAAAATTTGTTATTCAATTGAACACCAACTTTAAACCTATTCATCAAAATGACTAATAATTGGTTTCTTTTGATGAGAAATTAGTTTTACACAAAAAAATAGGTTTACATAAGAATCTAAATGCAAGCGTTCTTTACTGACTTCGGATGAGATGCTTTAGTAGAGTAAAGTATTTGTACTGTAACAGTATTGATATATTTATATTTGTAGTGCAGTGTTAGTAGTGTTAAGCAGTTTTATTCTTATCTTAAAAGCCACTTTATTTAGAGGTTAGAGTACATGATTGTATATCATTGAAATGGCAAACGGCAGGTGCAGCGGAAATGGCAAGACTCGCAAGACTATCGAACAAGCAGTTCATTTGCCAATTTCTAACATAATTTATATAAAAAGCAATGAAAGCAATGGCAATCGTTTATCAGCGAAAGGAATGCATCATTCTTTCCATTCGTGTGTTCGCTCTATTCGTTATATTCCTTATGCTTTAATTTCTTTTGGGTGTTAACAATATCTGTGCACATATGACAGCAGAGTTGACTATCTCTCACGATTGTCCTCTTTTTTGATATTATATTTTAATCTGTTGTATAGTAGTGTTTGTATTCTGTATTGAGAGAATATGATAGAAGAGCTTGAGTTGAGAGCTGTTGGTATTGTGAGTGTTCTCTCTGTTTTTAGCATGTATTTAGACTCTTCCAAATTGATTTGCTTCTGGTTCGTCCCTTTTAGTAACAGAAATACAGGAATACGTGATACAAACGCTAAATCGTTATGTCTTGCGATGTGTGCGCTGAGCATCACATACATCACACAGAACCTAAAACTTGGTTTTATTCTCTACTGATCTTTATGTGTTCGTGTCTGTGTTGTTAAGTTTGGTATTTGGCATTCGCTTTCTGTCCAATTTTCATATGTGTTGGAGTGTCAGTCCTTTATGTGATGCAGCAATGATTGCTTTCATCTTTTGTTTTATATACTGTATAAATACATTCAAATACATGTATAAAAATGGCTCAAATTGTGATATTTGTGGCAAATGCTATCAATCTGTGCATTAACATTCAAGTTTTAGTTCGCTTCAACTCAAATTCATTTTTAAGCGCTTAATATTATAGTGATTTGATTCTTGTCTCAGTTATAATGTCTCTCAATCCAAGTGCAGCTCTATTCGCAACAATAAATGGCACCACTAGTGCATCACATCATTCTCATGCTTTCTATTTGCCTACTAATACATCTCGTAGCGGTCCATCACTTTTTAGCTCATACTTTCCAATAGCGCCTCCAGGTATCAAACCATAGCTCTATACAATTCTATAAATGTATACTCTATTGTGTTAATGATCTCAACTTTATTTCTTCTTATTGAAAGTCATTTCTATAAATCATGCGTTTGAGTCAAATGCAAAAAATAGTACATATTCATAATCGTACAAAACATTCTATTCTCTATTTTCCTCAATTTTTCCCTATAATTATATTTTTTTCTCTATTATGGTTCGTTTGTAACTCTGTATCAATTCTCTTGGGATCAAATTTTGAGCCCTACTTTCGCTTTTGATAATAATACTAAAAACCAAATAATCGCAAATTGCTTGCAGACTAAGAAACACTCAGAACAGTTATGAGTTGCTTATGAGTAACTCTATGTTCCAAATGCTTTGCACATTTTTATCGTTTATTTGTTCTGGACTTACAACTAATCTGAATAACTGATCATTTATAAATGTATTTATTCAGATATTTTACGTATTTTTTTGCTGACAATTACAGGTTGTCATTCAATGGGATTTTTGTTCATTAAGTCTGAGCGCATTCATTAACACAATTGATTTTTTGAATTATACGACATCTGTTATAATCCTTAATAGATTAGTGAATAGCAGTCATAAATCATTGCTTACCATTAATATATTGCTATAATACTAAACAGATAAGATAACTTCTACTTTATATAGAGCTCAAATTTTGCAAATTTTTATTATTTATGTCAGCAAACCTTTAATTAATGTCTAAAATGAATCAAATTTGCATTAATCTTAAAACAGTATCACTTATAAGTTTAATAAATTTGATTATTTAATTAAAATTTTTATCATGTCTGTGAACTCAAACATTAGTTAATCTTACATTTTCTCAATCAATTATTTTTCATTTATCATTTTTGGTCAAATAGTTCAATAAGTTTTCTATATTGACTCGTGATTATGAGCATGTATGGCATCTTTAGTGAAGTGCTTAAAAGGCCGATCTCTGGTTGCGAGTGAGGTCAAAAAGGCATGAGCTTTACTAATGGGTTCTGTGTGTGTGTCTGTCTCTCCTCTCCCTCTCTCTCTCACACACACACACTTTCTGTTATACACATACACACTCACTCAGACACGTACAGAACACATATTTCTTTCCTATCTCTCTATACATGCAATTCTGTTCCCATCCTTTTCTCTTTTCAACTATTTTCATGTTTCTATGGTTACCTTTGCTTTTGCAGAATTCCGTTTTTGCATTTCCCAATTCCACTTTTATTGGCTTTGGTCTTCGTTTCGCTTAAAATAAGTGATATTTTATTTATAAAATATTAAAATAGGCTGACTTACAAACTTTCTGCTCAAAAAGACAGAAAACGCAAATAAAAACTCAATTATTATTATTCACTCGAAGATAGTTTATGTGACAGATATGAAAGTAACACAAAACACAAGCAATTGTTTATTATATTTTATTGTGCAGACAAATATACTTTCAGACCATTTTTGTATAAATATGAGAAAAAATGTTGAAAAATTTTAGAATATTTTGATCGCGTATCAAATTTTATAAGAAAACTAAAGACTAACTACCGATATGTAGGATAATCTTAATTGGATTCAAATTGAAACCCTTATTATTCTTAATTAAATTCCAGGTTTTTATTATGCTTTTAGTTAATTATTAAACAAATGAATTATTAATCTGAGATTATTATCAAACTCTGATTATTGTTTGTTAAGGAAGGTTTTCAATTACTGTAAACATTAGTTTTTTAGTAAACTTGTAATTTCTAATAGAGTTTGTTGATTAATAATTGTTAATAATAATACTTAATAAATAGAAAATAATAACTATATATCTATAATATATTGTCTTAATATAATTATAATGACTTTATTTGAGTAATTAATCGTCAAAATGTCCATTAAGTTATTATTGGCTCACAATAGCGTTTTCTATTGATTTTTTGTTCATATATTAGTCTAACTTTATTTGAAATGTATTTTTTTATATTTTCATAGAATTTTATTCTGAAAATGACAATTTCGTAATCTTTACTGAAATTACAGAACTCTGCTGTACTGTAACAGTTCATTACAGTTAAGTACGTGTTTCTTATAATCTTATGAATGTGTGCTTTCCTGCGTGACTTCTCTTGCCATACACTAAAGTCACCCTTTTTTGTTCACTTTTTTCTTTGAATGTTTGAAATGTATTTCTAGTGAAAGACACGCACAACACACACATGAGGTAATAGTACTAATGTTTAGTGCTTTGTTCTCATCTCTTACTCATCACTATATTTTGAATATTATATAATAATAATTGCAATAAATTATTAATTAATTCATAGAGAGAAACGGCACACTTGAACTGTTTCACAACTCCAATAGAATACAACTGAGAAACAAATAATTTTATATTAAAACAGTTTTCATTACTAAGAATGAGATGAAATAAAACAAAACTTTATCTCTATTCTCAAGCTGTGAAACCTTTTAAATTATTATCTCATTAGTATAAAGTCAGACAAATTACTTAATTATAACAACAATAGAGTTATAACTAAGCATTTAATTATTCTCATACAATAAAAAAAGAGATAAATAGGACTTAATAGTTATTTTATGCAAATGGTATTTCGTGCTTTCAATGCATTATTGCGATAAATGCTACCAAAACATTGATTTCTATTCAAAACATAAAAATGTCTTACGAATAAAGTCTATTATCTTGTTATTTAAATAAAGTTTCGTTTTTAGTATTATTTGATATATATTTTTATATCTCATTGCAACAAATTATTTGTAAATTATATATTTATATAAGTGTTTTATATTTGGATTCAATTCCTTATATCACAAATTAAATTAATGAGAACCGATACTTACTGTTAGTTTAATAAATATAGTAATTGTTTATAAAATTTACAATAAATTGCATGTAATTCATTGGTCTAATGGAACATTATCTCAATACAAATATTAAAAGTCAGCTCAACTATCAATTGTTGGTCTAATTAAAAGCACTAAAGCAACTGATTATTACGTTGCAGTTACTCTATAATTGTTTTGCTTGTGATAGGCTTACAATCAATTTTAGTTTTTTACCGAACAATGAAACCAATTAATCACTATTTGAGTGCATCTTCTTTTATACTGAATTCATATGAATGAATGCTATTATCTCAATACCGTATAAAATACTTTACTGCCTGTCTCTAAAATCAGTTAATTATTATTTAATTTAGTGATTCAAACAATTTATTTGAAGAATCGAGTGGTTTATGTCTTTTAATTGGATTTATTCATTAAACATTTTTTTCTTAATATTTCTCTATCAATGTTCAACTTATTATTTAACTATATCTTTATATTTCAAACTTTCATAATGTTTTTAAATATTCTAAAACTTAATTTTCGAACTTAAGAAACCTGTTTATTACCTAAAATTCGAACAAAAAAGTAGAAAATAAAAAAACAATAATAATGAAATCAGATTTTTTATTTTATGAAAACCTTCTAGAATATGGCTTTTTTTGCTGTAATATTACATAATATATACCTGTATGGCATATACTTGCATAGTGTGCTACGGCTGATGTGTGAATCGGTGTGTATATCAAAACTACTATTTAGGTAGAGTGAGTTTTTTTTTGCCCAAATTATATTTTTTACTTAAGCATAGCAACGGCGCAGCTCAATGGTCCCTAATATAACACAACCAAACTAATTATCATAGAAATATATTTAATTTGGTTTAAGTTTGATTCAATCATATTCTACGCTTTTGGTTTAAAAATTTACAATTTAAGCAAAAAGTTCACTTTAGTATATACACAACTAATACCTTTTGATTGTTAACTGCTTTTATAATTTTAGGTATAAGTAAACTTATTTTTACAAATTATAGAGAAAATTGAAATTTTTATTTTACTTTAAGTTTTTGAAAGGGCACAGAAATTAATAAACAGTTTTTTACTGTTTAAACATTTATTGAGATTACTGAAATATTTACAAAAGCGTATTCATGTATTCAAAAAAGGATTATTACCTTTATCTATAATAAACATTTCATTTTTATGCTTCAATATGATGTGTAATTTGTAAACACTATAAGTTTTAAATTAGTAATTTATAAGCATGTAATTCAATCTCAGTCTCAGTGACATAACCAATATTATGATTATGTGGCCAGTGACCACTCTTCGGGAAAAATATGGACACCTGTGACTATATGTCAATAATATAATCTAAGTATTCTGACCGTCAACAAAAGATCTATTTTATTATATCTTTGATTCTCAGCAACAATTTTTTAATTTAAAGTTAGAAACCAATAAGTATTTTCTCAGCTTTCAATCATTTATTTCACATAATTCTTACCCAATAACATTACCTTTATTTAAAGTTAAAGATAAGTTAATATTTTTTTAACCATTAAAAACAAAAATTATGATTAATATACAGATACTAATACAGGTATTTCTTTTCTAACATAAACTCAAAACTTTGAAATCTTGATTCTGAATATTATTTAATATAATAATTATTCTAATTATTTCATTTCTCGTTTACATTTGGAACCTTGTCATACACTTAATACTAATGTAGAGTAGAATAGAGACTAATAATTGTTAAGTTATTCATATTTTGAACATTACAATACTTGTCTAAAGTACCGGTAATTGATTCAAACTCTATTCTATTTTGTTAATAAGTTTTAAATTGAAAACTATAAACAAAAAATTAGACGTTATTACAAACAAAATGAAGTGGTTTTTATTTATATTAAACATAAGCTAGTTTTTGAAAACATAAATTTCAAAAATTGAAATCCTAAATACAATAAAATAGAAACTTGACACTTTGCAATTTTGAGAATTATTAACTTTGTAAAAGTAATGAGAATATGCATTTATTTTCTTACTAAAAGAAAAAGACTATTCCTGAGAATGAATATACAATTTAATATATATTGTTAGTATAAATATGTTAAGTTAATTGGCATACAGTATTACTACTAATTTTTTTTGTATCTAACGAGAGGTACAAAGTTGAACTATAATTATAACAGAATCACAAACCGACCGGCGATTTTTCTGTAATTTTATTTTGCTATTTTTGTGAACTTTCTTAAGGCAAGTTTGACTGCAACGGGCAAGGGATAGCTTATACTATAAATAACATTTCCTTTCCAGGATGTCAAAGGGCGGACTTCCGGTCTTAACTGGTATAATACACGAGTTCATTAGGGATCGAGTGAGTGAGTGAGTGATTCTCTAAGTTTTCAGACACTTTTGCTGTGGAGTTAGTTTAGTCTGCGATACATTGTTTTGAAACTTTGAATGCCTTTAAGATGTCATAATAGATCACTTTTACAATTTTAATTCGTTTAAAAACTTTTAGTGAACATAAATCTCTTGTTTTCAATTTGAGGTCTGAGCAAAAATTAAATTTAAGTTTGGTTTTTGAAAATTTTTTGTCATTTCTCACGACACAAACATTTTTTGCTGTTGTATTTTAAGTATGAATATAAGCATTGGAAAATGCTATTTCAAAAGTATTGACGTCAGTCTAACTATACTAAAGGCAATGGTAACATCAACTTTAATCAATCAAAAATATTCAATTCAGTTACACATAGTTTTACTTATATTTTTGATACTCCATTATAATTAATAAACTTCCAGTTACAAAACAAATGATCTATTATCTCAAGTGATTTTAATTGAGTTATTAGATCTAAATTTTTGATTATTTTTTTTGTTCCGTTTCAATAACTAAATTGATATTTTTATTCTTTTCTGTGATTAATATTAAAATATTTAAACTTAAATAAGAATTGACTAAAAAAGATTGTCGTTATCGAATAGATTTGAATGTGATTCTAATGCAAACTGTAAACTATAATGGGATTGAATTGAGTGTTATGTAATTTGTGGGGCATTTGACTATTTGTTTCAGTGAATGTAAATGCTGTGATTGATGTTTATCTTTTTGTTAAACACTTGAATTGTTCTGAATAAATAGACTAAACTTATTGCAAATGACACCTCAATTAGATTTTTGGTCCGTAAATATATTACTTAATGGTTGGCAACAATTTGAAGAATAACTTTTGGGTCCAATGACTCAACTCAACGTTCCCTATAATTTATTGATCACACAAAAAGATTATATATTGAATTCACCCCGCATTGTATATTCAAATATTGTACTCCACTTTTTTATTTAAATGCCTGCGGCCTTCTGTCAAGGGTAAGAGTAAACGGAAGATATGTATAGATTGGGCAAAGCATACCATCACAACCTTTAACAATTCTATAAAGGCATAATTCTAAATATTCTTGAATTAGCGCAGATTTTAATGTAGGGGCCATTTGGATATTGCATACTATTAGCACTTTTATGTTGCATAACACTTTTCCACAGCAGGACTTATCGTTCATTTCATGTAATAATTATGTTGATCCCATTGCTCATGTGGTTTCCGGCCATTCCCCACCTCCACTCCCCCCTCACCTCACCCTATATATGAAACTACTCTTCTATTGCTCTTTCCCTCTATTATTCCCCCGTTTGCTATTGCGAACCGTTCACCGTAACACTAGTAGAGGCCAGCTTTGAACTAACACTCTTCCAATCTGTACACATTCAGATTGAGAGTCATTCAGTCTCAGAGTCTGCTAAAGTCTCTGTCTCTCTGTGTATAATATCTACTCGAATGCTCGTGTTTTGTGAGCGCAGTCACACATTTAATATACATATTTTTCATGAAAAACATTTGGGTTTTCTGTCTGTTTTCTTTAAACTTTGATCTCAATTAGTTTTAGTGTTGGCTTTTATTATAATTCATGGACTTGTTGTGTATTTATTTGTTTCTCAATATATTAAAACATGCATTGTTTTGAGGATAAATGAGCTCTATTTTGTATAATAGAGTAATCATGTGATTTTGTGAACCGCAAAATGTATGGCACCGCAGCAGTTCTTAACTTAAAATCTAATGTTTCCACTGGATTAATATCAGGTTAACTCTTCTTTTTTTTATTTAAGCCTAATGTTCGACTAATCTTTAAATTATAAATATTTATATCGACGCTGTTTATGTCGATTATGTCAAAGTGAATCTACATTTACTTTAAAGTATTTTAAAGTTAATATTATTTTTTCTAATTTTGTTGACTAAATTAGTTTTTATATTTATTAAAATATGTGATTTAACATTTCAGGATCTGTTCCAACCTTTTTATTTATCCAATAAAACAGACAGATATTATAGTTATTAAAAAAATAATTAAAAAATATATATGAATAACATTTATTTTGTTTGTTGTATAAAACATGAGTTCTAAGATACACGTTCTGTTACATTTCATTTATTGTAATGAAATTGTGCCTGAGCTCAGACTGTGTGTAACATTATTTTTTATGCATTTAATTCGTTTTTCTTTAATTTTCAAAACCACTTAAACTTTTTTAAAACATTTATTTAACATTTATTTTTCATTGTTATTATTTGTATCTTCTATTAAATTATGAGTTAGAATGAAGTTAACAATAATAATGTTTTTTTGTACGACTATTACAATTGATTCTCTCTATTAAAGCTACAGATTTTTCATATCGAGTAACTTTTGTGCACATAATTGAGCAAAGTTTAGAAATAGTTAATGTAAGTGTAGTTTTTATATTATAAGAACGTTACGGTTCTTTATTATACTGGAACCAAGTCTTGCATAGTTCCTCACCAATCAGATGAGATGACGAGTGTTGTGACAAGCCTTAGGCTATCAAATAAGGTTGTTCTG
>JAQGCH010003557.1:0-10389 GCA_034699485.1 Nanhermannia elegantula
AGTTGAGCTGAATTTTTCAATAACTGTAGAGCTAAATGAATGTCTTTTCTGACACCCTTTCCTTTTCTCTGTAAGAGTGCCAGTTTGTACACCCCTTGCGCACATCCCTTACTGAAAGCCTTCCCGTATTATTTTGCGGCCAACTCATAGTCCTGCTTAACATCTGTGCCATCTCTGAATTTGTCGCCTTTCACTTCAGCGAATGGACTATTGTATTGACTCAAAAGCATTGCGCATATTATTAAGCATTTCTGAAGTGAACTTTTGATTCTCTTCAGTATTTTAAGGGATCTTTAATACAATTTATATTATTTTTAATGTCTTTTAATCTTTATTTATGAAAATTTTTTTATTTATAATAAAAATGAATTTTTTTTAAAAACAATGCAATTATGTGAAAAAACGTTACAAATAAATAGCACAGTCACTCATTGGACGAATGATTAAAGAACCATTCGGTGAATTTCCTCAACTGTTGAGACGCTGTTTGACTTTCAAAATGCAATCTTTGATTTTCTTCTTTCAATTGACGGATAGTTTCATTCAATTTCTGTCTTTCTTTTGACAGTTCTATCACTTTCTCTTTCAGTTCACAATCATTACCACTTTGTGTGTCCATAATATCCATGTCATTGCCTGATATGACACGTGTGGCTGTGGCCACCAGTGACGGCCACTCTATGTCACTGCTGCAGTGGTCATCAACTCTCTTGTCATCCATGTCATCGACGACGTTGTTGTTCACGAACTCATTCACATTCACCACAAACGCAGGTTTGGCGACAGTCACGACACAGTCGTCGTCACGACGTTCGTGTCGTCTCTCAAGCGATGAATAGGGAGTCGACGTCGCTGTCGAATATCGTGACGACGAATGACTGTCATTGTTGGGGTTGTCGTCGACCGTCGTCTCAATGATGACGTCGTGGTCATCATCGTCCTCGAGATCGTTGAGTGTAATCAGTTTTATTAAATCTTCTGAAAAATAGAGGAAAAAATAGAAATAAAAATACAACAAAAACAATAGAAAACAAAAGTGAAACAAACCCTGAAGTGTTGATGAAGTGGTTGACGATTGAGACGAATGAACATTATTATTAATGTTATTGTTATGAGAAGTGATTAATGTATTGTTGTGTCGCTGGACGTGATGTCCACCGCGATAATGAGGCAGTTGTTGATGTCTTAAAATAATACTATTATTGTTATTGTTATTCACATTATTACTGAGAGTTGTGGTGGTCGTCGTTGTCGTCGACACTGTCGTCGTCGGGTTATTATTATTGTTGACGAGAACGACAGATATGTTTTCATAGTCTCCGGAATTTGTGTTTATTTTTAATGAAACGTTTTCTAAACTTCTCTTAAAATCCTTTAAAAAGAGGAAAAATAAGTATTTAAAAAACAGTAAAAAGAAATCAAAAGCAAAGAAAATACGTGTCTATAAGTGGTTGTTGTAGTGCCACAGTTGCTATGGAAACACCCCCGTCGAGGACTGCCGTCGACGTTCGGTTGGACGACAGCGACGCTGACATTCTGTGACGTCTTCAATAAGTCGAGAATTTGTTCATAACTGAGAGTTATTAAAGAGATTTCGCACAACTCTACAATTCTCTGTCCTTTTAATAACTGATTCACTTTGAGCGCATGCTCATTGACCTCTGTGATCACAATCATTTGTGGACAATCACGTGCCGCCGTTATTTGTCCCCCATTTTGTCCACAAATTATTGTCTGATTCTGTGATTGGATGTGAAATCCAAACGAGTTTTCAATTGATTTTCGTTTTAATAAAATTTCTTTAATTTCTTGAGTTTTTAGACTTTGTTTGGTAAACACGTGACAAAAATCGTCTTTTAATTCTTGTAACACGTGTTGTCCTACAGAATACGTGCTCTCACTGTTTCCAGACGTTTCTCTCAATAGTAATAATTCTCCGAAATGTAAATATATTTTCATTTCTCGTGAATCACGTGATAAAATCCAACCAATCATTTGATCCCATTTTAGCGAGAAAATAATACGATTTTTCGTCGAAATAATTATTAAAAATTTTTCATTAACTAATAATTTATTTATTTCTAAATCCAAATCTCGTGAGAAGTCTTTAACCAATAATTTTTGACCAAATTTTTTGTCCAAAACATCATAAACTTTTGCCCCAAAACATAAATCGTCGTCATTTATGAAGGAATTATATGTCGAACTGTTGCTATTTACTAATGAGTCGTCATTTAAGGACAATATTTTTGACGATTCTTTGGATTTATTTTTTGAGAAAATTTGTGAAAAAAATTGATTAAAATTTGTTGAAAACTGTAATAATTGTTGAGAAGTATTATTATTTCCCGAATAATGAGAAGAACCCGAAGACGTAATCAATGAATGAATCGATGTTTGCGTCGAATAATTCAAAAACAAATCATTTAAATATTCAAACCGTGTTCTCAAAGCTATTTAGAGAGGGGGACAAAAATATTAGTGTTATTATAGATGTGATTTATGACACTATTTACCCATTTGTTTGAATTTATTCACTTTATGACAACTGAAAGAAAAAAAAATTAAAGATAAATAACGTCTCAAAATAAAAAACTTTTTTTACTTCATTTCCGCGTTTAATATCTTCGTTAATAAAAAGTCTTTTAATTCTGATTTTGTGTAATAGTCTTTAAGGGGGGGTCCAAAGGGGGGGACACCCTTCTCCCTGGCCACGGCCACCCTATAGAGACCCCGCCCCACAGGTCTGACCACAAGAAACACGTGTTGAAAATGAGACCTAATGAATGAGGGGTTAAAAGGCTGTCCACGGAAATCACGTGATTGAAACACTACGGTCACGATATCGTTACCGATGTGTCGTTTTCGGAGTAATTGTTGCGCTAATAATAATAATTAGACATTAAATCGCAATAAAAATAAACAAAAACTTATTTTACTGTTATTCGGAGTAAAAGGCAATTCACTCATCACGTGATACATGATATCAAACGTTTGAGAATTGAATTGAAATTTTGTTGAGTAACTATAACGTCCGGTCGTATCTGTTGTGACGTCCAAACCTGCGCGAAATCCTTGATAGTCTTTGAGTCTAACACGTGATCCAATAATAGACAAGAATTCATGAAAATCTGTATCAAAAACTTCTCTATTATTATAAAACTCTTCTTCTGATGATTGTGTGTCACGTGAATACAAAATTCCAATTTTATAACAATTATTATATAATAATTCATCGAATTTTAGTAATAATTCATCGGATTTTGAGTCTAAACCCAAACGAAATCCATTCAAAAATTCGGGATTTTTTGTCCATTTTTTAGGGAATAAAAGCTCCAAAATTTGCTTTAAATTTAAAGATTTTTGTGAATTATTGGGATTTTTTATGAATCCTTTCAATGAATTTAAAGAATGATTTGTTCTCAAAATTATTCGTATTTTTTGTAAATCTTTTGAATCTTTTCTGACACTTAAGGCAATTGATGTTTTTTGAGAATTATTTTCAAACACTTGAAACCAGTTTTGATGCGAAAATCCGTAAAAATATTTTCGATAATAATTTATTCCGAAATCTATTTCCAAAACATTTGACGAGAAATCAAAGTCTCTGTCGAACGGACAGAACGACTGCGACGTCGTCGATGACGACGACAACAACGACTGCGACTCATTCATGTCTTGCGACGACAGACACGACAACTGTCGCGAAAGTGTCGTCGAGTGAATGGGTTGTCGACGACCATGACGTCGACGTCCACCACTGCGTCGTTCGTCTCTGTCGTCGTCTGTCTCTCGTCTTAATTGTAAACAAAAAACTAATTCTTTTCCAATTCTAATGAAAAAAACAAAAATTAATACAAAAAATACAAAAAATAAATACAAAAAACTTTTACTCATTTCTAAAATTTGGAGAAAATCCTAATAAAGAGTTAGAATTGAATTCATTTTCCTCTAAATCTTCGTCTGAATTGAGATCCGAAGCGTCAACACGTGATGCGGAAGACGACGCTGTCGACGACCCCGTCGTCGTTGTGGACAAACACGTGTTCGGCAATAAAAACATTTCATCACAACTGAGTGACGACTGAATGTCGTAATGAATAAACATTTGTCTTAAACGTTGTTTTCGTTCGAATTCTTCTGTTTCTAATAGAAGTTCTTTCACGTGATTTACGTCCGAATTGTTTTCCAGTGAATGAGAAAAAAATGATTTTTCTTTTGAATGTTTTTTTGAGTGAAGAAAAAGTGATTTTGATTTGGATTTTGACTTAATTTTTGTCAAATTCTCAGAACTTATCGATAACTGTAATGACTGTGAAGTCAATGACTTGGACGTCGCCCTCTTTGGTGTCGTCGACGCTGTCGTTGTGGTGGACGTCGATGTCGACGACACTGGCGTCCGATTTACGTCTGAACCGAAACGACATTCTCTTAATTCCTGTCAAAAAAAAAATAAGAAATAATTAAGAAAACAAAACATTTATTAAAAACAAAAAACAATACAAAACCTGAAAATCTTTAAAAGAAATCTTTTTTTGATTCGAATCTAAACTTAAACTCGAATTTGAGCGAAAAATCGGTGAAAAAGTTGTTTCGTTTTTATTCTGTTTTCTTTCATAGAATTCATGAGATCTTAATCTCAATAAATCTGAATAATTATTATTTAAATTATTTGTCATTTTTCTATTTAATAATAATTTTTAAAACCAATTATTTTTTGTCTTTTTTTCTCTCATTTTCTGTGAATTTCCTGTCTTTTTATGTCATTAATTGTTATTTCACATAAATTACGTCTTTTATTGAAATTCTGTTTTTCATCCAATAATAAAAATAATCAAATGTTTTATTTTAATTTAATTTTAGTTTAAATTTAAAGAAAAAATAATAAATCATTTCATAAAAAATAAATTTCAAGACATTTTTATAAATACAATAAAAATAAAAACAATAATTGTTTAAAAAGATATTAAATAAAATGTAAATAAAGACGTATTTAATGTTCGTTTTATTAGTCATTTAAATGTCAATTAATTTTTGAGAAAAGTTTTGTTCCTTTTTATATGTATTGTATTTGTACTGTGTTTCGTAGTGTAAAAAAGGCCCAAAAAAAGGGAAAACTATTTCAATAATGGATTCAAAACTGTGTTAAAACAAAAATAAAATAAAAATAATATTTTTAATAATATTTTAAATGTTTTCACAAAAAAGAGAAAACATTTCTTCAAAAAAACGTTTTTCTGATGGAATTCAAGGAAAATATATTAAAAAAGAAATTCCGCCCCAAATACCGAGTAATTATTTGTCCGAAAAACCTTTATTTTTATTAAAAAAATTATTTTTTTGTAGTAATAAACGTTTGGACGAAAACTAATAGAAAACAAAACATTAATTCAAACAGAGATCACGTGATTCCTTCCGGTTCTTCCGCTTTGGGTATTATGTGACCTTTGACCTCTACTATTGTGATGACCTTTGTATTCATATATATTGTGTTTTGACCTTTTAATAGGCATTGACAGCGGCGATTATTCAATGTGTGGACAGTATTCCGGTTCGGGTTCTATGGGTTCCACTATTACTGCTATAGGGGTTGGGGGTGGACCAGGACAACCTCCCGCCCCCCGAACTTTGGCCGAAAAGTGCGCAAAAGCGGCCGCAAATTCCGGACAATTAGTGGGTTTAACTTTCGATAAATTTAAGCCAAAAACAACTCAAGAATTGTCCAATTGTTCGACGCCGTCGTCGTCGACGTCCTCGTTGTCGACAACAACTGGTCGTAATAGTAATTGGTCGCAGACGACAGACACACCGACAGCGTTGCATCCGTTGACGACAGTGTCGTGTCGTTCAGCGGGCGTTCAGTTCACACACAATAAGGTTTGGATATCTCAGCCAACTCTGAGACACGTGACTGACCCTCAAAGCCATGGACAAAATCCAATCAAATCAATGATGAATTTGAATCACACATCAGTTCAGGTCTGAAAACATATTTTGCGTTAATTATTGTATTACATTGTATTGATTGCATTATGTGTCTACTCTAGTGTCCTTCATCTCCACGGCAACCGAAACCACAAACAGCAATTCAGTTGACAATAAATCCAATTATAAGTGAATCTCAAGAGAACTTAACCGCACGTGACCACCAAGAAATGCGTGACCAATACTCGTCCTCTGTCGTCGTCGCACGTCATGTGTCGTCGTCCATGTCGTCGCTGTCGTCGACGCGTTCCTCAAATCAATCGATGAGTTGTTTGACATTTCATAACATGTTATTAAATGGTTTACAAAGGTTTGGCTCTAATGAAGAGCTCCCCCTTCCCCCGGGTTGGACCGTGGATTTCACCCTGAGGGGACGGAAGTATTTCGTGGATCACAACACGAAAACCACTCATTGGTCGCATCCCTTAGAGATCGAGGGATTGCCCACTGGTTGGGAACGGATATCCTCTTCAGATCATGGCGTATATTACGTGAATCACATCACTCGACAGGTGCAAGTGGAACACCCATGTGCAACACAATACGGACAACTGTTGTCCATGTCCAACACCATTCACAGAAGACCCCTTCCTCCACAGGGAATAGAGTTTCACCCCCCCGCCCACCACTGTTTGGTTCCCGCGAACCCCTATCTAACGGAGGAGATCCCCCATTGGCTGTTCATCTATTCAAAAGCCCCGCCAGAGTTGGACCACAAATTGAAGGTTAGACACAATACGGTATCATTAGTAACATAAATAACCACTTTTGTACATCTCTTTCAGTGGGAATTATTTCGTTTACCAGAATTGGATTGTTTTCAGTCGATGTTAAATCGTTTGTACAGAACAGATATGGAACAGTTGGTCATGTCTTTCGAGCTGATCCGTTCGGCTCTTCAGCGCGAGATTGAACACAAAGAGAGACAAAAACCACAACAAAATCATAACAAAACCATTGAGACTAAAGTTTAATTTATTTTTAAATAAAAAAATTATTTATTGTATAAAAATATTTCAATAAAAAAAAGTTTTTCTATAAAAGGATTATTTGATTGAAAAAGGGGCACAAAATGTGTGTCAAACGTTATTTGTGTGCAAATGATGTGTTATGTAATACACAATTATGAAGTAATAATTTTTTATTTATTTATTTAACAACTCCTTTAAATTAATAGGTAATAAACAGAATAGGAATCCCTTTAAATTGGATTTCCCTTTAAATCCCTTTAAGGAAAATGCTTTTAAATCCTTTAAATCTAAGTCAAGACGAATTACAAAAATTTTTTCATTCGTTCTATTCTTGGATTCGTTTTATTGTGATTCTCGCGCAAAATCTCTATTGTATTCCAATTTATTTATTGTTGAATTGGTTTCTATTATATCCCGTTTTGCATTTGTTATGTAATGCGGCGGACACTTATGCACGTGTGGAGAACACGCTGTACACGTGGCTGTTGTACATCGTAGGGTCATGGTCGTTCGGCGCCAACATTGAAATTCATGAATTCGGAGACAATTCCTATAATGAATTGATATTAAATGGTAAGTAACAGAATAGCGGTCATTAGAGATCATTATGTTTTTTGTATTTAACTTTTCATTAGTGAGTGAAAGAGAGAGTCCACTCACTCATCATCACTAATAAACTATTCTAATATCAAACCAATCAATAGATAATGAGAAGAACGCGCGCGTTCTCATTGTTGCCAATCATCAATCGACAGCAGATGTTCCGATTCTTATGCAGTCTCTCACCTCAGACTCAAAGTCATTGACCTCCAAAGGTCATTTCACTCTCCTCTGGATTATGGATCACGTGTTCAAATACACCAATTTCGGTCTCGTGAGTCTCACTCACGGCGACTACTTTTTGGATACAAAACACTACAAAACAGGTGACGTCGTAGAGCATTGTTGTCGCGCAGGAGCTAAACATCGCAATAGTAAACAGGCAATTGTTCTCTTTCCTGAGGGTACGTATTGTTATGCATGACATACTATTAACCTTGACCTAACTATACTAACTTTTGACCTTCAGGTGGTTTTCGTCATAAAAGACTTCAATCTTCGCATAAATTCGCGGAAAAACATAATTTTGAACCACTTTTTCACGTGACTTATCCACGTGTCGGCGCTTTCAATGACCTTATGTCACCTGAAGTCGGGATCACACACTTGATTGACCTCACCATTATATATGAGGACCAATCACAGCCGCTGTCCATTATAGATATCGCGCGTGGAATAAGAAAATCAAAAGTTATTTTTTTGTATAAAATGTTTGACGTAAACAATGAATTGCCGCGCGATGAAGAAGCGCGACAACAATGGCTGAATACGTGCTGGAAATCAAAAGAAAAATTTCTTCAAAACTATTACTCTTTGAAAACAAATGAAAATAAAAATGAATTTCTTTTAAAGCATTTTCAAAAAATACAAATTGTATCTCAAAATTGGATAAAGATTATTTCTATTCATTGTTTTTTTCTATTTTTTTGGTTTTTTTTGTTTATTATTTACAAACAATTTATTAAACAATAATTGCCTTAAAATTGTTTTTTTTCAATAAAATTGTTTTTTTTCAATAAAATTGTTTTTTTTCAATAAAAATGTTTTTTGTCTTTAATATTATTTTGAATTTTTTTCTACAATTAATCAAAAAAATGAAATCATCATGCTACTTTTTTTTAATTACAGCCAAAAAAACCTTTTCTTTTATATTATAAATAATTATAACAAAAAAATTATTATTAAAAAAACTATGGGCTCTACCACTACTACTATTACTACTACTACTGCTGCTACTGTTGACGTTTGCTATCTCGCCGTATTATTAAGCGTTTGTCGGTATGTTTTTGGCGGTAATTGAGGTCCGGGACCCGCAGTGCCCGGAAAACTGTTTGGTGGCGGTGGAGGGGGCGGACTCTGAGGCCCTCCACCCGCCATTTGTTGTTGTCCAGAGTGTGAGAAGCGCCGGGAGGGCAGGGGTTGGCCTCCTAATGGTAAATCCAGTGCAGAATTTCTCCTAGGTAAGCACACCTCAGAGTTGAGTCTTTGAATCACGTGATGTCCACTCCCTGTTCCGCCGTGTCCACCGCCGCCTCCGTGACTATAATTGCGCGGAAGTGTTGAAAACGTTGCGCAACGCGGAGGCAAAGGCGGGGGGGCTGAAGAACCTGATTCTTCTGAGGGCACTAATGGCTGAGGGGCAAATCGTGTTCGGGGGGATGGCAATTCGCCCCCTGATGTTGAGCCTCTCTGTGCTCTATTGGTTCGGGGGGGCAGAGGGGGTGGAGTTGAAGGGTTGGGCGGTAAACAGGACCAAGGGTTGGGTGTGGGGGGCGTGGAATGAATGGGTGTTGTGGGCGATGGACCCGAATATGTAGAGGAGGCGCCACCTCCCCCTCCCCCGATAAAAACGGGCGCAAACACGGAATGATCACTTCCAGCGCCACAAGAAGTTGCGGAATACGGAGGAGTCAATGGTGTTGATGGAGAATGCAACATTGAACAATCTTCGCCGGTATTGTTGTGGTTGGAATTGTTGGAATCCATTGAATTCGGATTTAAAGAGTTTAATAATGAGTCCAATGATTGTAAAGCCGGTAAATGATGAGAACGAGATCCGCGCGCTTTAATTCCCGGCGATTTGAGGTTCAAGTCAGGCCATCGACGGGGCTAAAGAAGAGGGGAATTGTATATAATATACAAAACGTACAAAAGAGTATTTGACTCAATAGACTCACATATTTGTTGAGCTGTTTAACACCTCTCGGTTCTATATCCAGGGATTTTGTGTATAAATAATCGTTTAATTCTTTTTCATCCAAATCCCCCAAAGGATTCAAAGACTCTAAAAAGTGCTGAAAAAACACCAAACAATTAGCCAATATATAAAAGTGAAACAACCCTAATCCCATTTACCCTAATATCATGTTGTACAGTTAGACAATAGGGTTGATTCTGATATTGCTGAATTTCACCGGTTATTTCCGCCACCTTCCTCCTTTTACTGAAATTTATTAATCTTTGATTGGTTGTCGTGGTTGTGGATGATGTTAGGGATGTGGAGGAGGACATAGTGTCGTATTGATGTCCAATTTGTGTTAAAAATTCTGGATTTCCTTCTTCTATATGAAGAATATTCGTTAAATACATTCCAAAGAATGGAACACAGGGAGGATTAATTGATCGCAACTTCTCATGGTATCTATGGATAAAATATACAAGTTATGTAATATACTCTCTCTATATAATAATATAATGGTGAAACCCAACCTCTTGAAATGATCAGCTGACAATTCTTGCGCTTCTTCTAAACTTCGCTTTAATTTAGAATTTCTTTCAATGAATTGCATTGTGTGTTCGAGACGATGTACGCATGCGCTTCCCATTGCACTGA
>JAQGCH010003558.1:0-10388 GCA_034699485.1 Nanhermannia elegantula
ATTGGAAGTTTCAACTGTATTGTTATATTAAGGATTAACGTCACTCCTATGCTGCGTTACATATCGGGCATACTGTACACCCAAAGTAATAGTGGGATTACCTGTAATAAGAGTCAAACCCAAATATAGATTTCCTTTAACAAGAATATCACTAAAGCAAAATAGGGTTAACTTTAATATAAGAATAAATAATGAATGGATGCACTTTATTTAATCTGAAACCACATTAGTCTAAAAGACTACTTTTCTAACAGATCCATCAAATAAACTGACGTAAAACCCTACAGTTCTTAAATCTCCACAGATGTGACATCTTATTATGCAATTGGTTGTCAAATTTTTCATGTATAACGTGTATATTAAAACTTCCCTATCATGATACTTTTCTGTGTTGAGCACAAGCTCTGGTTCATATTCAACTACAGATACTATATATTATGAAAACTCTTTAACACTTGAGAATGTCTATCAGTATGTTTTTTGAGGATCCAATTACTTAAACGATGTCCTATAAGTTGAGTATAAGGTTCAGATACATCAAATATTTGTCTACATTTTATTGACATTGGCAAAAATTTTTTCTTACATTAGTTTTTAAAACTTTTGAATTTATAAATTGTATTTAAATATCATAACATTACATTTTTCCAGGGAGTTGATGAATGTTAAACGTTTATGTAATTTAAATATCATAATTACTACTGTATTGAAATTACTTTAGAAACTTTTTACAATTTTGTTTTCGGAATATCCACCTCTATAATGAAAATCCCTTGAAATTGGGTTCAATATTATGCATAATATATTGTACTTAATTCTCATTTCTTCAGAGAATAGAGAATAAAGAACTGCGAAACAAAAAAGATGAAATTGTGAAACGAAGTAAATTAAAAAGCAATTCTTCATTACAAATAAAGCAAATTTGACAGCTTATACAGAATTTCCTTATTTATATTTTTTGTTTTTTTTATGAAATGCTAATATTTCATTGTAATTTCAAATGTCTAACACAGCTACATGTACTGTATGTAATTATGCAACGTACAATAATTTTAAAAGCTTTATATCTAATAGGGAGGTTTATAACTACGTAGAATATTAAATTTAAAATAAAGATTTCGCTTAAAATAAGTGATCTTATCAGCCATTTTATAAATATTTCTTATTACTTAATAGTGTAATTAATATATTTGTACCAACAATTTTAAAATGGGCTCATGACACCCGTCTATATCTTGACCTTGTAAATCTTGACCTTGTGACCTTGCGATCTGCATCAAGATATTGTCAAACTCAATCTCATTAGTTGAAAATTTTTAAATATTTTATAAATGAACATAATTTATCATTAATATGAAATTTTAATGATTCACAATAAACTTGAATTTGTATTAAATGTTAAATTGAGCATAAATTGCTTTTTTATCCATCAGTAAATAACTAATAGATTATTGGGATATCAAAAAACATTATAATTATTGGAAAGTATTTTCAATATTGGCAAAAAAATTCTGTTTAATTTTTTGAAACTATAAATTACATATAATTAATGTTAATTTGCGCGTAAAATAAGTTATGCTAAAGTTAACATAACATAGAGTTATAAAAAACACCTATTGAAAGAACTAATCATTACGTTAAATAATTCTGAATCCGTGCATAATTTAATTATTAAGGAAAGTAAAAAACTTTAACTATTTTCCTGTTTATTGATTGATCTTTAGAAGAAAGACAAACATTAAAACTAATTATATGGTAAAACGTTACTCAATTTCAGTAATAAAATCAATTTATATTCTCATCTATTATAGTGATTAAACTTGAGCTAATGATAAGCTTATTGTACTAAATAAGCTATTATACTATAATTATTATAGAATTGAAATTACACTTTAGAATCAACTGTTATTGCATAAGAAAAATGTTTTTATTTTGAATAAAAAGCATGCGTACGATGAGAGGCTTTTCTCGTGACAAGATCTTTGACAGTATAGAGAAGTTATAATATGAGATAAGTTTAGAAATACAGTTATTAAACACATGGATCCTCAAAAGCAGGCTCTAGAGTTGTCAAATAATTTGTCTCTTCCATTAAATATCTCTTTCGAAGAGGAACTGATGGCAGTCAAGTCATACGGAGGAAGATTTTTTTATGAATTCATGTTTTCCTTAACAGCAATTTTAGCATTTATTGGGAATCTTGTTGTGATTTTAGTTGAACTCTTTGGCAAAAGAACTGCTAGAAATTTGAGAAAGTTTTTAATAAATTTGGCCGTTTCTGATATACTGATAGGGGTATTCTCTGTCCCTTTCGTATATACAGACTTTATGTATGGAGAATGGATTTTTCCTCACTGGTTGTGCCCTTTTTCACAATTTATTCAAATTATTTCCGTATTTGTCACTGCCTTCACACTCACTACAATTGGAATCGAAAGGTATAATTATTAAATTTTGTTTCAATTTATAAGACATCCAATTATGTTATGTGGTATGTTATACACGGCTGTGCACAGCTATGGGGCCAATGGGGTCAATGGGGTCAATGGGGTCAATGGAGCCAATGGGGCTAGGGCACGCAAATCATTTTGTGGCTATTAAATGTAGGTTTGTAGATAGAAAAAATTGACAATCTCATATTTTCCCCTGTTGCTGGCCTCCAACCCAAAATTTCTGCTTTCAGAACTGTTATATACTATAATTAATTTGATAGACAATTAATAAGAAATATCTTAAATAAAACTAAAATTTTTCTAAATCAGTTTTCAAGGTATTCGACTATTCATAGAATTATTGTCAATAAATTCTAAATTAGAGTAATGTGTGAACTAATTGTTCGAAACAAATATTCTTTCACTTCGAGATCTACGTCAAAAATGATATAGAAATCGACTATAGCTTAATTCGAATTTGACCTTTTAAAGTTGAAAGTTCAAAATATTATCTTATATCGATTGTCATTCTTTTCAATTAGGATGTTAAGCTGTTGCTGACAAGCAGTGGTGTATCTTCTCTGTATTACATTGTCAGTAATTTATTAAAAAATTAATCCTTTTTTCAAATTTAAATCACTATACTTGAGATTAAATTGAGTTCAATTTAGTCCAATTAAGTTGAAATTTGAAATCGAATCTATAGTTAAGTTTTAAAAAATTAAAATTTTGTCGACAAGTATTTAAAATGTGAAAAACCATTATTGCAGTGAAAATTTATTAGTTTTTTAATAGCAATTGTTTATGACTTTAAAATAAACAATTAACTAATTTTCAATAATAAACTTAAGAAAAATTAGTCAATCATTACCAGAGCCTCCATATTCGAGATTATCCCGATTTTTTTAACTTCGGGAAAACAAACCTCAATTGTTTTATAAGTAATTGTGAATGATTTAAAGTAAAAAATATGTTCACGAAATCTCCCGAATAATTTGGTATTTCAAAAAATCTCGAAAGAGTTTAAAAACTCATTTTTCAAACTTTAACATTAAGCTCAAAAGATGAAGTAAATTTTTATTTCGCATATATAGTTAATTCTTATTTTCTATCCAGAAATTTCAAAGGGTATTAACAAAATCCTATCAAAACTTAACGTAACTTTTCTTTTGTTAAGCCTTCAAAATTTTCCCTTTATTTTACATAAAATAATGTTGTTTTCAGCATTTTTTCAATTACTATCTTCTTTTATAAACTGTAACTTTACTTTATATGATTAAGAAATAGTTTATTTCATTTCCCGAATCATTAGATATTTACTCCCACATATGGAGGCTCTGATTATTACTAAGTTGATATCAAAAATTATTTTAATACTGCATAATAATCATAAGCTAAGCTTGAATTCAATTTTTAATTAAAATTCTAATGAGCCCAATAACTTAATGACTTTACATTTATAGTATGATTGTATTTAATAGAATATTTTCATTGAATCATTATTTTGTGGTAATGAAGTAATTTGATAGTTATCTTAACTCATAGTAATGCTTGACTAATGTCATAAATTTATCATTCAAAAGCAGTAGTTAAAGGTCTCTCTACACTCTTTATATTAAAGTTATAGAAAACTGATAGACAAGTGCTCTTTTAAATAAATTCATAGAAATGTGTCAGATGCTTATAAGTCGTTCGCCGTAAGTATGAAAATTTTTGAGTGACATCTAATTTATAACATATTAATCATAAATAACGTAACAGGAACTTTATGCATGCACTTTATGTATATTTGAAATTAAGTTTTCTGATTGGTTCAAAGCATAAACAAATTAATGTTGTTTTAGTGTAACTATAGTAACTGTTAGTAACTACACAGTTATACTCAATAGAGGGCAGGCAAAAAATTTTCATACTTACAGCGAACGACTTATATATTAAGCATTAGGCAAGAGCTCAGGGCAAACATTTCAAAATAAAATGTATTTAAATGTATATTTTGATATAGAATCTGAATATGTTATCTGTTTGGATATTCCTATTAATTCTATAAGCTTTTCTCAAAATTCATTCCTACCCTTTGAATAAAAATTTATTTTAATTTAGAAAAAAACTGACCTATGGAATTATTTCAAGTTGTTCTTAAGTTATTCAATAAATATTGACCGGACTTATAATTTAGGACTAAAGTGTATTCTACTGTATCACTAATTAACCAGAATTTATTCTATTAGTCATTTAATGAACTATTATTTTAAAGATTGTTAAACATTAATCCTTAATACATAGTTAGAAATTGAGGAACTGACCCACAGAAGTATATAAAACATCTCTTCATAAAAAATGAAAATCCAATTTTAATCCACCATACGCTCCATCTTTATCATAAGATCCTCTACATTGCAACTAAGACAAAATCGGTTACGAAACAAACTCCCCTGTGACTAAACAGTTCAGAGAGAATAAAGTTCATAGAATAAAAACCCACTACAAAAGGGAACCCACCTAAAGACAAACGTCATGTGGAGTACTTCGATTTCATATATTCCACTGTCTTTAGTCCTGTTTTAATACCTGAGCAAAAATAGAGCCCGTTTTACATTAAAAAAATTGTTTGATTTAAGTTACACTATTTATCCCAAGGGAATAAGTTATATTTTTAAGAGCAGTGGCAAAATCTATAAATTATTGATTGTCTAAATATTTCATATAAATAAATATAAATTCATGAAAATGCTAACAAAAGTGTTATTATTTTGTTTAATATTAAACAAAATAATAACACTTTTGTTAGCATTTTCATGAATTTATATTTATTTATATGAAATATTTAGACAATCAATAATTTATAGATTTTGCCACTGCTCTTAAAAATATAACTTATTCCCTTGGGATAAATAGTGTAACTTAAATCAAACAATTTTTTTAATGTAAAACGGGCTCTATTTTTGCTCAGGTATTAAAACAGGACTAAAGACAGTGGAATATATGAAATCGAAGTACTCCACATGACGTTTGTCTTTAGGTGGGTTCCCTTTTGTAGTGGGTTTTTATTCTATGAACTTTATTCTCTCTGAACTGTTTAGTCACAGGGGAGTTTGTTTCGTAACCGATTTTGTCTTAGTTGCAATGTAGAGGATCTTATGATAAAGATGGAGCGTATGGTGGATTAAAATTGGATTTTCATTTTTTATGAAGAGATGTTTTATATACTTCTGTGGGTCAGTTCCTCAATTTCTAACTATGTATTAAGGATTAATGTTTAACAATCTTTAAAATAATAGTTCATTAAATGACTAATAGAATAAATTCTGGTTAATTAGTGATACAGTAGAATACACTTTAGTCCTAAATTATAAGTCCGGTCAATATTTATTGAATAACTTAAGAACAACTTGAAATAATTCCATAGGTCAGTTTTTTTCTAAATTAAAATAAATTTTTATTCAAAGGGTAGGAATGAATTTTGAGAAAAGCTTATAGAATTAATAGGAATATCCAAACAGATAACATATTCAGATTCTATATCAAAATATACATTTAAATACATTTTATTTTGAAATGTTTGCCCTGAGCTCTTGCCTAATGCTTAATATATAAGTCGTTCGCTGTAAGTATGAAAATTTTTTGCCTGCCCTCTATTGAGTATAACTGTGTAGTTACTAACAGTTACTATAGTTACACTAAAACAACATTAATTTGTTTATGCTTTGAACCAATCAGAAAACTTAATTTCAAATATACATAAAGTGCATGCATAAAGTTCCTGTTACGTTATTTATGATTAATATGTTATAAATTAGATGTCACTCAAAAATTTTCATACTTACGGCGAACGACTTATAAGCATCTGACACATTTCTATGAATTTATTTAAAAGAGCACTTGTCTATCAGTTTTCTATAACTTTAATATAAAGAGTGTAGAGAGACCTTTAACTACTGCTTTTGAATGATAAATTTATGACATTAGTCAAGCATTACTATGAGTTAAGATAACTATCAAATTACTTCATTACCACAAAATAATGATTCAATGAAAATATTCTATTAAATACAATCATACTATAAATGTAAAGTCATTAAGTTATTGGGCTCATTAGAATTTTAATTAAAAATTGAATTCAAGCTTAGCTTATGATTATTATGCAGTATTAAAATAATTTTTGATATCAACTTAGTAATAATCAGAGCCTCCATATGTGGGAGTAAATATCTAATGATTCGGGAAATGAAATAAACTATTTCTTAATCATATAAAGTAAAGTTACAGTTTATAAAAGAAGATAGTAATTGAAAAAATGCTGAAAACAACATTATTTTATGTAAAATAAAGGGAAAATTTTGAAGGCTTAACAAAAGAAAAGTTACGTTAAGTTTTGATAGGATTTTGTTAATACCCTTTGAAATTTCTGGATAGAAAATAAGAATTAACTATATATGCGAAATAAAAATTTACTTCATCTTTTGAGCTTAATGTTAAAGTTTGAAAAATGAGTTTTTAAACTCTTTCGAGATTTTTTGAAATACCAAATTATTCGGGAGATTTCGTGAACATATTTTTTACTTTAAATCATTCACAATTACTTATAAAACAATTGAGGTTTGTTTTCCCGAAGTTAAAAAAATCGGGATAATCTCGAATATGGAGGCTCTGGTAATGATTGACTAATTTTTCTTAAGTTTATTATTGAAAATTAGTTAATTGTTTATTTTAAAGTCATAAACAATTGCTATTAAAAAACTAATAAATTTTCACTGCAATAATGGTTTTTCACATTTTAAATACTTGTCGACAAAATTTTAATTTTTTAAAACTTAACTATAGATTCGATTTCAAATTTCAACTTAATTGGACTAAATTGAACTCAATTTAATCTCAAGTATAGTGATTTAAATTTGAAAAAAGGATTAATTTTTTAATAAATTACTGACAATGTAATACAGAGAAGATACACCACTGCTTGTCAGCAACAGCTTAACATCCTAATTGAAAAGAATGACAATCGATATAAGATAATATTTTGAACTTTCAACTTTAAAAGGTCAAATTCGAATTAAGCTATAGTCGATTTCTATATCATTTTTGACGTAGATCTCGAAGTGAAAGAATATTTGTTTCGAACAATTAGTTCACACATTACTCTAATTTAGAATTTATTGACAATAATTCTATGAATAGTCGAATACCTTGAAAACTGATTTAGAAAAATTTTAGTTTTATTTAAGATATTTCTTATTAATTGTCTATCAAATTAATTATAGTATATAACAGTTCTGAAAGCAGAAATTTTGGGTTGGAGGCCAGCAACAGGGGAAAATATGAGATTGTCAATTTTTTCTATCTACAAACCTACATTTAATAGCCACAAAATGATTTGCGTGCCCTAGCCCCATTGGCTCCATTGACCCCATTGACCCCATTGACCCCATTGGCCCCATAGCTGTGCACAGCCGTGTATAACATACCACATAACATAATTGGATGTCTTATAAATTGAAACAAAATTTAATAATTATACCTTTCGATTCCAATTGTAGTGAGTGTGAAGGCAGTGACAAATACGGAAATAATTTGAATAAATTGTGAAAAAGGGCACAACCAGTGAGGAAAAATCCATTCTCCATACATAAAGTCTGTATATACGAAAGGGACAGAGAATACCCCTATCAGTATATCAGAAACGGCCAAATTTATTAAAAACTTTCTCAAATTTCTAGCAGTTCTTTTGCCAAAGAGTTCAACTAAAATCACAACAAGATTCCCAATAAATGCTAAAATTGCTGTTAAGGAAAACATGAATTCATAAAAAAATCTTCCTCCGTATGACTTGACTGCCATCAGTTCCTCTTCGAAAGAGATATTTAATGGAAGAGACAAATTATTTGACAACTCTAGAGCCTGCTTTTGAGGATCCATGTGTTTAATAACTGTATTTCTAAACTTATCTCATATTATAACTTCTCTATACTGTCAAAGATCTTGTCACGAGAAAAGCCTCTCATCGTACGCATGCTTTTTATTCAAAATAAAAACATTTTTCTTATGCAATAACAGTTGATTCTAAAGTGTAATTTCAATTCTATAATAATTATAGTATAATAGCTTATTTAGTACAATAAGCTTATCATTAGCTCAAGTTTAATCACTATAATAGATGAGAATATAAATTGATTTTATTACTGAAATTGAGTAACGTTTTACCATATAATTAGTTTTAATGTTTGTCTTTCTTCTAAAGATCAATCAATAAACAGGAAAATAGTTAAAGTTTTTTACTTTCCTTAATAATTAAATTATGCACGGATTCAGAATTATTTAACGTAATGATTAGTTCTTTCAATAGGTGTTTTTTATAACTCTATGTTATGTTAACTTTAGCATAACTTATTTTACGCGCAAATTAACATTAATTATATGTAATTTATAGTTTCAAAAAATTAAACAGAATTTTTTTGCCAATATTGAAAATACTTTCCAATAATTATAATGTTTTTTGATATCCCAATAATCTATTAGTTATTTACTGATGGATAAAAAAGCAATTTATGCTCAATTTAACATTTAATACAAATTCAAGTTTATTGTGAATCATTAAAATTTCATATTAATGATAAATTATGTTCATTTATAAAATATTTAAAAATTTTCAACTAATGAGATTGAGTTTGACAATATCTTGATGCAGATCGCAAGGTCACAAGGTCAAGATTTACAAGGTCAAGATATAGACGGGTGTCATGAGCCCATTTTAAAATTGTTGGTACAAATATATTAATTACACTATTAAGTAATAAGAAATATTTATAAAATGGCTGATAAGATCACTTATTTTAAGCGAAATCTTTATTTTAAATTTAATATTCTACGTAGTTATAAACCTCCCTATTAGATATAAAGCTTTTAAAATTATTGTACGTTGCATAATTACATACAGTACATGTAGCTGTGTTAGACATTTGAAATTACAATGAAATATTAGCATTTCATAAAAAAAACAAAAAATATAAATAAGGAAATTCTGTATAAGCTGTCAAATTTGCTTTATTTGTAATGAAGAATTGCTTTTTAATTTACTTCGTTTCACAATTTCATCTTTTTTGTTTCGCAGTTCTTTATTCTCTATTCTCTGAAGAAATGAGAATTAAGTACAATATATTATGCATAATATTGAACCCAATTTCAAGGGATTTTCATTATAGAGGTGGATATTCCGAAAACAAAATTGTAAAAAGTTTCTAAAGTAATTTCAATACAGTAGTAATTATGATATTTAAATTACATAAACGTTTAACATTCATCAACTCCCTGGAAAAATGTAATGTTATGATATTTAAATACAATTTATAAATTCAAAAGTTTTAAAAACTAATGTAAGAAAAAATTTTTGCCAATGTCAATAAAATGTAGACAAATATTTGATGTATCTGAACCTTATACTCAACTTATAGGACATCGTTTAAGTAATTGGATCCTCAAAAAACATACTGATAGACATTCTCAAGTGTTAAAGAGTTTTCATAATATATAGTATCTGTAGTTGAATATGAACCAGAGCTTGTGCTCAACACAGAAAAGTATCATGATAGGGAAGTTTTAATATACACGTTATACATGAAAAATTTGACAACCAATTGCATAATAAGATGTCACATCTGTGGAGATTTAAGAACTGTAGGGTTTTACGTCAGTTTATTTGATGGATCTGTTAGAAAAGTAGTCTTTTAGACTAATGTGGTTTCAGATTAAATAAAGTGCATCCATTCATTATTTATTCTTATATTAAAGTTAACCCTATTTTGCTTTAGTGATATTCTTGTTAAAGGAAATCTATATTTGGGTTTGACTCTTATTACAGGTAATCCCACTATTACTTTGGGTGTACAGTATGCCCGATATGTAACGCAGCATAGGAGTGACGTTAATCCTTAATATAACAATACAGTTGAAACTTCCAAT
>JAQGCH010003559.1:0-10385 GCA_034699485.1 Nanhermannia elegantula
TCACAAGTAGGTTATATGCGACAGACTTGCTTCGCTCGACGTCCAGTTTCGTTCTATACCAACACATTAAAATAGAAATTTTGATATTTTATATCAAAAGTAGTGATTTTTTTATTTTTAGGGATTTTCAAATACCATTTAGGGAATGACAAACAGGAATAATTGTAAGTCGCAATTGTATTAAATAGAGGCACGTATTTTAGAGAGTATTTAAAAAGTATCGAAAAATTTAAATCACATTTTAGATTAGAATTTATAGGAAAAGTTTATTTATCTATACAAATGTCAGAATATATCGTAATTAAAGTTTATTTAAAAGGGTAATTAATTACTAATGTATTTGAAATTTTTCTTTAAAAATACTAATTTGTTAACTAAATGAGAATTAAGTGCCATTAAGTTATTCAATATGTTAGACAACTAAATAGTTAGTCGGTATTTAAAAACTAACAATTTTTGAAAAAGACTAACATTAAACTTATGACTTAATGGAGTTGTTGGTATATTTCACGCTTTTATTTAAAACGTGCTGATAACTGGTTATTAATGTGCTTTTCAATCAACAAATAATATTTGTATTAAGTTATGTAAATATTGACAGCTTTACAGTTTGCTATTAAAGTTTAATAGCCTTTACCGTGGTTTTTGAGCCCGAGCTTTCGAGAGTCTCGCGCGACTCCCGATTGCTTTTGATTGGGATCGAGAGCTCAAATTTCCCATTGATATCGAGACTCTCTTACGGATCTCTAGTATTAAATCAAAAATAAGTCCATTTTTTGAGAAATATATCATCATTAAAATGATATCTCCCATGAAAATAATAAGTATATGATGAGGTCTAATGATTTCAATGATTTAAAATCTCAATTTAATTCTTAAAAATCTCATTTTATAAATAACTATTATGTCTAATGGGTTGAAAAAGTCCTTAAAAAAGTTCCAAAAATCAGTGGAAACATATTCTGACTTATTTATGAAAAGCAAATTACAGCAGTAATAGTTGTTCAAAAATAGTTATGTTTGAAACTCTATTTATTATTCTGAATAGTAAATCATGGTTTCAAGTTTAGAAACTAATGCTTAAATAAAACTTTTTATAGTGATATTTTGCAGCTTTAATTATTTTTAGTTTTATAAACAACGGATAAGTTGAGTTCAATTAAAGATTCCTTAACTTTTATCAAACAGTCTATAGTTAGAACGTTTTCGCATAAGAATTTCATTTTGTACATAAATTTTCTTTTATTTTTACAGCTGACTAAATATATAGTGAATATATTACTGTTATAAACAATAATTTAGTAGAAATTATTTCTTTCAAAATAGGGTTTAGAGTGCATAAGAACAACTTAATAAAATAAAGTTGAGTTATAGCACCAGTGACTCCCATATTATTTCCAACAATAACTTTAGATTAGTATTAAGAAAAGATATATTATTTTTCATATTCATATTCATGCACTTCATGGTTATAATCTCTTAAAAGATAAACTTTTGAAAAAGATAATAAAATATTTAAAAAAGTTCCCAAATGAATAGTTTTATCAAAGATTAATCACAACTACCGATAGTTTCATTTATGCAAATGAAGAGTTAGACTTTTGGTACGACCTTTATCTAGTTATTTAGCTCTCAACTATTCAGTCATAATAAAGCTTTACTTAAAAGTTTGATACAATATGAAAAATATCTTTTTTATTTAAATAAAAATTAAATACTAAGCATTTTCTAAGAATGGTCTGTAAATAATAGAGTTTTTATGCTAAACATGTGTCTAGAATAGTGGGTATAATGTTTATACCAGTTTTGATAACATATATAACAATATTATACTAATCAAGTAAAAACATATTAACAATCAGTACGTGAATGTAAATTAAATGTTAGCCATTAAAATATCTATTTGAGTGCCAGAGTTAGAGTCATAAGTATAGCTTATTTTAATGTAATTACTTTAGTTTAAAATAAAACATAAAATTCAAAAAATAGAGCTATTATAAGAAAACACTTGTTTACTTCATGTACTGTAATGTAAATATTTTTATGAATTTTTTAAAACTAAAAGATTTAATGACTAAATTGAAGTTTACATTCAAGTTTTTAAGCCATTGGTTTTCTGTAATAAGGCTTTTAAAAACTTTGAAATGTTATTACTTTTATTTTCGATAAACTATTTTTATTTATAGACCGATAGACATAACTTTTGGCAGTTTTATGTTCTATAAAAAATTTAATGTATAAACACTTATTCAATTGTAAAGCATTAGTAGTCGGGAAAAACTAAAATAATTAAAATTGATTAACCATCTTATCATTAAAATAGTAACTTTATGCTAAAAGTGAGCTCATGTGAAACATTAACCTAATGCTTAATTTCTCGCAGCACTTAATACTCTATGAAGTAGTCAAATAGTAATCAGAAGTCTATTTCTGTTTTTCTCTAAATTCAAGTTAATTTTGTGCATTAGCTTTAGGTAAATACAAAAGTTTCATTTTCTTTTCCTGAAGTTTTCAGTTGCTGTTCAAATAATAGGTTTCCTAACTTTCTAATAATAATAAAAACCATAGGATTAATACTAATATTTCATTAAAACTTATTTTAATACAAGTTTTTTAAAGTAAACAATTTGATCACCAAAAAGAAGACTGTATTTTGAGTATATTTATTATATAACGATAAGTTATTGATTACTATAATAATGAAGTGTAAAATGTTGTATAAGCTGTTTGAGGAACACACAAATATAGATTTCTCGAGACAATGAAGTATATGAAGCCAAAGATTTCTCAATAAGTTTTACAAAATTTAAGTCCAAATAATTGAATGGAAAATAAGCTGTGATGCCATATAAAATGAAAAAATGAACTCTATTTTGTAAGGTATCTTCGATAAGTTCAATTTTCTACATTCTCCTAAATTTATTGTTGTATATAATCTGTTTATACCCGTAGCACAAAATGCTAAATTTGCAAAAATCGACCAAAAATATTGATTTATTTCAGAACAAACATCAGACTCAATATTTTCTTAAGTAAATTGTTCGAAATTCAAGGCATTGATATGAACTGTTTGAGTTAGAAATCTATAAGTCTAATGAAATTGTATTACATCAAAAATGATGATCAAGCGAGCAAACAACGTCATGGAATTGAGTAAATCATGAATAAATAATTTGTTTCTTATTTTGAGTATCTTTTACATTATCTTTATTAGTGATCGTCATAAGCGCACTGCTCTTGAAGCACATTTTGAAGAATCTGTGAGCTTCAGGCACATCAAAGTTTGGGTGCAGCTCAAAGTTTGGGTCTAAAGACAATCATTAATCTCTATGTTATTACTTTTCAAAACTTATAGTTTGTTTAAAATGAAACAGAAAATGTAATTTTGTATCAAATAATTTATATTTGAATTTTAAGTATTGGAAAGACATTAAATCAAAATAAAATTGTTTATATAAATAATATAAATCATTATAATAAAGCATTTCGTCTGATTTAGAAATTTATTCAAAAAAGTGATTTTTATCAAAAAAGACTTTTCCAGAAGAACTACTGGTATACATATAATTTTTATTCTTCATGTAAAATCATATGATCTTTATTTGAATTTCAATTCAATTAGTTTCCAAGCAATACAAATGCAATAAATGTCTAATACGAAAAGTTAAACTTTTCAATTTTTGCAAATAAGAGATGAATTTTATTCAATTTGATCGACTTTACAATTTTAGCAGACCTTTAAAAGCAAATAAAAAGTAATCAAGGGCTATAAGTTATTCAAACAAATAAGATTGAGAAACATTTTATTACATTAATTTCTAAAATATCTAGTTTTGTCAGTTTATAACATTCATGAGATAATAATTTATATGAATTAAAGATTTTTGGTTTTGGTCTCTCAAGTTATACTCCAATTATTTATTTATTAAACTAATTTTGTATTTGTCTCAATTAGTATACATATTTATATTGAGACAATATATTGATCTAAAAGAATTGCTAATGTGTTGTTGAAATGCTACACAACAGAAATTAATTACAGTTAAATTGCAAATCTGTCCCTTATGAATAATTAAGTGAACATAAAATTATTTTATAGATTAAATGTTTGTTTGTTACAAATAAATCTTAGTAATGAGAATTGTAATTTCATTTGATGTTATATCTGCTCAATTTTGGGAAATTCTTTTTGCAAACCTGTTCACAGCAAGCGCTTTAACAATTGTTAGTAATCTTATAGTTTATATTTACACTAATGCTTCTCTTTGTTGCTTTGATTTAATCATCTAAAGAGGTGCAAATTTATTTGATAGCCTCATAAATTTATATGTGAATCAAAATTTATTTAAGTTTTATATAAAGAATTTGTAACAAACATAAATATAGAATTTAAATCTATGATATAATTTTGATTGAATATAAGTTATGGTATTATTTTCCAACTTTTATTGAATTACAATAACAACCACATCGAGCTTCTCTTTGAAAATAGATTATATTTTTAATTCAAATCCTTATTCAATTTTTCTTAAGAGAGCTTTGATTTTTTAGAATTTATTATTATCGTTAAATATAATTTGATTGCGCTTAAGCTCAATTTTGAAATATTTGAGCGTAAAATTAGTTTTTTAAATAAGCTTATTTCACAGGATTTTGTTTGAAAGGAGATCTCAAATAGAAATTTATATAATAATAAATAAATATTCAGCGAACCATTATGTTCAATATTATGTTTGAATGTAAATCCACTTTAATAGTATTCAAAGTGATATCAAGTGTTTAATGCAAAAATAGAATAATTAGGTGGTATATGGTGCCCAATAGGGTTTCACATTCAAAAAGGATCAAAATCATGGCAATAATTCAAATGTACAAGAGCATTATTTAATGAAGCAATAAAACAATAAAAATTTGAATGTCCTTTTGAACAATTGATAAGTGCCCTATCAATTCCGGCTCATTAATATTCATAAAACAATATATTACTTTGCTATCTATTTTATTTTTTAGTCAAACAAAGGGGAATGTGTCTCAACTATACGCGTAAAGGACACGAATCCATAATAATTAAATCTGTTTTATAAATTAAGGTTCATCTTGTTTGTGTGTGAAGGCACTTTCGGGATGATCTTTATAGCTTAAACATTTGTAAACAAAATCTAATTTTTCAAATTTAAATATTTATATTAAAGTAGATAACAATTAGAATCTTATTTCATATGATTGCTTTAACAGTAACAAGATTGCTAAAGATTAATAAGATACTTTAAATAATTTTAAATAAAAATTATAGGCTAATACTGGTATTACATCCAGTTTGCACTTCATAATTAAACAACAGTACAAAAATTACAAGGAAATGATTTTAAAATGTAGTATTTTAGTGAAAATGCAAGTAATGTCGGTCTTATAAAAAAAATGAATGGGGGAATGTTTTTACAATGAAATGAACTATTAATTGATATGGAATTTGTTTCAATTTTCAATGGATTTAGAGTAAACTTCTAATATACAGGTTTTACATACAATATAATACTAGTACAGTATATACAGCAGAATACAATTATTAAAGTATTGAGAGAATGCAATATAGAGTAAGTATTTTTTTTAATAAGTAACTTAGATATAAGAAAATTATTTTTTTAAGACATGACATCATATCTAAAAACTATTATTAGAGAAGATTCAACTCAGCTAAAAATAAGTTTTTAAATATTTTTTTCAATATAATGATACTTAAAAGAAAATAAAAATAATTCACAATAAAGTAGAGTTCAAGAGATCAGATATCGTCAAAAAATGATCTTTTGAGCTATACTTTAGATTAATAAAATGAAAAATACTATAACTATTTTATTTTTTGAAAATAGTTTCCAGATTTTTTTGAAGGAAATATTCGAAATACAAGTTTTTCAATAATAAGTCTTATTATCACTGAATTTCCTTCTGATGAAATTTAATCATAAATACAAATAATAGCAAAAAATGAGAAACTTTGAGATGGATAATCAGTGAGCTCAATAAGTCACACACAATCATATCATGCAATTCTAGTATTGCCTAATAATTGAATCTCATCTCATTTTAGTTGTAATCTGTATTTAATTCCACTATAAGAGAAAAGTGTAACAGAGAAAAGTGTATTTGAGTACTGGCTTTACTTCTTTCACTTCACACATTGATGTCAAATATTTATTACTATCTCTTGATTTACGACTAGATTTGTATTAACCAAAAAAAGTTATGAATCGCTTCAATATGACTCAATTTGATTGATGCCAACTTTACTCATACGATAATCGATTGAACATTATATTCAATTCATGATTATTACAGTAATTGTTTTGCAGGTTTGTACTTATATAAGAGTTTCCAATTAGTGTTATTGGATTCATATTGTGTATAAAAGTGGAAAAAGATATTTCACATAAAAGCTTCTTCTTTAGTAAGACTAGAGTTTCGCAATCAACTAATTTAGAAACTATGTGAACATTGTGTAAAAAAGTTATAAATCATACTTTTCAGTATACAAATGAAAAATTTCATTTTAAAATATGTCTCTCAAAAGGTGTTAAATAAATGAGAAAAACTTAATTTAATGCGTTGTAGTATTAAAAGTAGGATTAATTTGGTGCGCTTCTCAAAAAAGTTAAACATTTTACACTTCGCTTGGATTTTATTAGTTTTAAAATATATTTTTTGAACTTAAATCCCAAGATTTAACACTATAAATAATAGACCATTAAGAAGCATGAGCTGTGAAACAAATACTTCAAAATCGAGTAAAGACTCCATTCTTTTTAAAGCCCTATAATTTATAGGAAAAAATAAATAATTTCAAGCATAAGGTTTAGCGTTGATTATAGACTCTGAAAATACAGTTATTTATAGTTATAGTTCTTTAAAGCATTAACTCTTAGTATTGTTTAAGTTTGATTTCTTTTCTAAGAGCATAGGATGACAATAAAAGGAAAATCAGTTTGAAAGTTATCCAGTTAAGTGTTTTTGAATTTACTTTCTACACAAGACTTGTCATCAAATTAATAAATTTTTATAATACTTGAGTATCATTAGATTCGTTTCAATTGAATTAAAAAAAAGTCCGAATATATTTTTTAAAAATTAGTTAAAATTAAATGAAACAAAAACTATAATAAATTTTTTGTTTTAAGAATAATATTTAAGCAGAAATTGAAAATATTTTTCTAACATGGGTGACAAGATAAATATGAACACTACTGGTCCAGTCTCTTGTGATATGATTTGTGATTTTGGCAATTTCTGGTTTAATTAAAAATGAGTTAAATTTAAACTCCGATGCATTTGATAGTATCGTATGTCTAAAAATAGCAAATAATTAGATTTAAGCAAAATAAAACATGTTATATTAGTACTGGTAGTGAATATGCAATTAAAATTAGGCATATATTTAATCTTAAAGTAGAGTTAATCATCTATTTCCCAAAATACCAGTCAGTGCTATAATTATTTAAGCTAAATTAATAGATAAGCTTATAATTTTATGGAAAATTTTTATAATTATTGCTTAACTCAAGCATAAATAGAAATTCATTTTAAAAATATTCTCTAATCAATGTTTTGTTCAAATTATAATTTATACACAAATATAAAATTATGGTTAAAAATACCAAATAAATAAGATTTAAAAGCTCTTTAAGAATTTGCTTTGCCACAGCTTAATCAAAGTAAGGTTGGAGCGGTTTGAGTGGTTAACCATAGATTTTTGACAAATTATGTGTAGGCAGAGTGTAGGCTGTAAAGAAACAAACAGTTCATTACTATTTGCAGGACTATTTGTATTTCGATTTTAGTAAACTCATTTTCAATCAAGTTTAATCATACCCCGTAAATAGTGCTTTGTTTCAATGCATGAAAGCGTGCTTTTTCGAAGACATACAATGTTAAAAATTAAGTTTGTGTTCAAAAAGTTGGCTTTCATGCAGTGAAACAAAGCACCATTGACGGGGTATGATTAAACTTCATTGAAAATCAGCTTACTATTTTAATTAAAGTGTGAAATGTAACAGAAATGAATCATTTGTACACGTCTCTCAACAAAAATCCGGCACCCCTGGTATTAGGCTTACTCCCCCTTATGCGTTAAAACATAAGGAAGAGTAAGTCCAATACCAGGGGTGCCGGATTTTTGTTGAGAGACGTGTACAGTAATATGTTTAAGACTATGCTTTTTAATAACTAATTGATAACTTAATATTTAGTGCCAAAGAGAGCACATGTCGGCTCAATCGACAAATGCTTCAATACTTATTTAATATTAAAATAAGGCTTCGCTTATGTGATTATATCAATTATATAATTAAAAAAATGACTTAATAGTTATCTAAAGGGTTTCATATAAATCATCAAACTATAGTCAAAGTTTAGTTATCATTTCAAGAACTTTATTTCAATGTTTGAATTTCGTAAATTTGATTATATTTTATTGCAATTTAAAGAATAATAAATTGACATTTAAAGGTCAGTTCTATTAACATTAGGTAATAGAGCCTCAGCTTCTATCTCTATAAGACAGATACTTTAGTGATAGTGCTCTGATTGACGTTTCATTCTAATAAAAAGTCTCAAGAATGCTTTCTATGGAATTGACTTCTAATCCAATGGGAAATTAACTTTTATGTCATTTAGAAATGTTTGGCTATTTATTCGTCATTTTGGATTTTCTCAATTGGATCTATTAATCATAATTATCCTAAAATAATATACGGTATATTTAGAATGATATACATTTGAAGCAATATTTCTCTAGAAAATGACGCTTAGTTTGTGCGAGTTTGCAACGCTATATAGCTTTTAACATTGGTTTAATTTTGGTTTCTATTATAATTTAAAAATAAAATTAATTTTAAGTAGCGAAAGAGTAAAAAGCCTTTTTAGCTATTTTTCTTAAATTGATCCCATTTTATTGGATTATTCGAGAGAAAACTTAATTTAAAACAAACTTTAAAAAGTAGCCTCAATTATTTGCCTAGAATTCTAATGTCGGCTGCCTCTGATAGGTGATCAACTTTATTTCAAATAATTTTTAACGTCTCATTTGTAATTCAAATTAAATTATTATCTTTTGTAGGGTTTTATAATTATAGAATATTTAATGTGTAATTGAATTTAAAACTTTAGTAAGTTAAATTTAATTTTGAGTGCTGCACCTTAAAAGTGCCAATTTGATACCTATGTGTATTTATTTCAATACGGTATTAAAGGCTTCTAATGCAGCTTTTTAAGGTCTTTATAGGTAACTTAAATTTTCTAGTAATTCAATAGTATTTCTCTCACAACACTAAAAATATTTAATTACTTTTTGCTTGAAAAAACATTTTTTTGACATAAGTCACAGGTATCATACAGATAATAAAACTCAACTCAATTGAATGTTATTAAAAGTTTTTATCTTAAAATAAATTTTCAAAATGAGTTTACATTAATGGAGTTGTCAGCTTTAATTCTGTAAAATACTTCAAATTAATTGAATATAAGACTTTCTTTTAGATCAAATCTTATCTCTGCAAAACATTTCATTATTCATTTAGTTTGCGACACATTCACAACTTAATGGAAATTCATTTTTTTCTTAACATGAAATATTTTTTTTAAAAATCTCCACATCATTAGCAAACTCTTATATAATGTTGTCGTTCATTATTTGATTGAGGAATTATTTAAGAAATATTCTTATTTTATAATTAACTCTGATCTTAACTTAATACTGATAATGAGATACTAATTAAACAAATGAATGCTATTATGAGATTATAAGATTATATAAATACTAATATTTGTAGATATAATTAATTCTTAAGTAACAGACTTATTAAAATAGACAATTAAGTTATTTGAATTCTTATTAAATAACCATTAACTAAAGTTTTTGATCGCAAATAACTTATAAATTACAGAGATTAACAATAAAATTCTTTTATCTATGGCTCATATTTATATATTTCGGTATAATTTTGAGAGGATTGATGTACCTTTGAATAAGCTTTAATTTAACCATAACAATAAATTACTCCGATTTAATGTAAAAATAGCCATTTCTGGGAATTGTTCTTTAATTTCGATATCAATAATAGGGGCGGAGCTAGAGCTTTTCAAAATTGAAATTTTTACAAACTTGAAGAGCTGTAACTCCACGAATATTAAAGATATTGATATTGAATTTTTATATTCTTATTCCTCAGTAAATAATCTACTAAATAAAATACAATTTGGAAGGCATGGCCTAAATTTTTTCTAGCATTAAGAAAACTTTTAAGTTAAGACACGCCTATCTAAAAATTTTAGCCACGCACATCAAATTTTATCTTTTCATTTACAATATTTACTGAAGAATAAGAATATGAAAA
>JAQGCH010003560.1:0-10382 GCA_034699485.1 Nanhermannia elegantula
TGCTATTCAGTATTTCAACGTTAAGACTGCAGCTGACATATCGTTACGTAAGGCTATAATGTTTTTCCATTGGCAGTCCTTAACGAGAATTGTTAAGCAAGTTTACGCATGTTTGAGCCCAATCTTTGCTATGCTATCTGTATTTGACTCTATTTCAAGTCATCACTTCAAAAGTATTCACTAAAATTCTTATTCTTTTCTCTTAAGAGTATCCTTTTTATCTGTTTCCTTCATTAGTGAACAAATAAAAAACAATTATCTTTTAAAATTTGATGACAATAATTAAATTAAACACTTATGAACTTTAATGATATCAAATTTTGTTGTTTACACAAATTCTTAAACTAACGCAGTGAACATTTTTAATAATCGATTCTAAGCTGTTTCATAGGTTCAAACAATTTAAAAAATTGTTTACTTTAGAAATTTTTCATTAGTTTAAGCTTATGTTATTTGATGCGTTCATTTCATATAAAAACATCAAAAATGTTTCTCTTTTTGTCGCTTATGATAAATAACTATTCAGAGAATTTCAATTTAGCAAAAATGATTAAATGCCACTAATTATCAGTTTGCCATAACTGACACTAATTATTCTTCATTTTTATTGAGTCAAATGAACTTTAATTATTTCAACTTAACTTTGTTCATGTTAACAGTCACTGTTATTATAACGATTATAACAATCTAAGTTTTGTAAGTATACGGGCCGTAACCCAAGATTTTTAGAAAATGAAAAATTTTCTCTTTAGTTCCTCTTTTGTTTTTCTAGTTTTCATTTAATACATCGATAGAAATATTTAAATTCAATTAACAGAAAATAACATTAAACAATTAATTTTTAAAAATGATTAAACATTCCACAATTTTGTTAATTACATAAATTAAAATTATAACATTAATGTGAGCATTTATGTGAGCCTTTATGTTATTTGTTTTATTTAATAATTTGAAGTCAAATCAGTAAAATATAGTTAAATAAAAAAATTTATAAAAATGTTTCGGGAAAAAGAATCTGTATTTATTAAAGCTGATCCCCACGAGCCTCAGAGACTGATCAAGTCTGCCTACTTCAGCAGCAGCTGGAAACCCAATAATTGTTGAGCTCACAAGACTCAACACAATCATACGAATTACTGCAAAGTTATACTTCAATACTATCTAAGAATCAATACAAATGATACTCGAGAGAGAATATGGCCATCTATTCAACTATATATGTATAAAGAGTTTTGCTATAAATAAAGTCATAAAACTCTAATAAACCAATACTACAAATCAATAGTAAGCTTAATTGAGAACAGGCTGAAAACTCTGAGATTTTGTTAAATAATTTTAAAATTTATAGAATTTTATACAGTATGTAGAATTCGTATTATATTATACCATTACATGATTTATTTTCTCAATATCTGATATCGATTGAATACATGTAACTCAAGCCTTAATTACTAGCTTGATTAATATCTAAATAATATACTGTTACATTTTCTTTAATCCAATGAACACTTTTTTAGTTTGGATCAATCAAAATGAAAAGCAAACTAAAAATTTTTCATGTGATGGTATAAATATAATAATCAATTTCAAAATAAAGTCAAGTTTGTGTCAGTATAGGAAATAAATTAATATATGAGGCTATAAAGTGTTTTTTGAGACAATTTGATTGAATATAACATTGTTTCGTAGAGTTTACTGATGAAACTACAGTTTCATTTATTTTGTTCGCTCATCTTTTCAGTGATCTCCAGACGCTGAGTGGTGGTCACTTCAACAAAAGCACATTTATTAATAGAAATTTATTTTGCTTCGCGAGAATAGAGAACATTATTTCAGATATTATATCCTTTCTCGTTAGTGCTGTATATAATGGTATAAATCTGATGAAAGTAAGCGTAGATCTACAGTAACAGAGCAGAGTAATTCTGCTCGACTCTTATATTACAGTTTACTTAATTTGCTGTTGCTCTGAGTTACACAACTTTAGGCAACATTAAAAGTTTTTCTAGAACTGCCGGAAACTTAATTTAAAATTAATTCTTATTCTGTTCAAAGTAGATAATGATCTGAAACTATCTTTGATTTGTTTGTCTCATAAACTTTCAATAATTAAAATAAGCGTATCAGGCAGTCAAGCTGTTCGTCTGTCTGTCTGTCTGTGTGTGTGTGTGTGTGTGTGTGTGTGTGTGTGTGTGTGTGTGTCCCCGTAATTTTTTTAATTAAAATGATCTCTTATATCCTACCAGAATCAGTTTTTTTATATTTTTATATTTGGTAAATCCTTTGATAATTAGACCCGCTTTTGAGATGCAAAGAGTGGCAGTGCTAGTTTCAACCCAAACCTTATGTCATTAATTAAAACTTGAGAGCAGAGACAAATCGATTCTATTTATTCATTATTAATAAAACTATATTTCACGCAAATGAAAATATTAGTAAATACTATAATACTATAATACTATTATACAATACTGTAAAAAGAAGTAATAATTATTATTACTATATTTAAATAGAAATGCACTCATTTATCAAAGCTGTCTGTTAATGAAAATGAAATTCATTAAAACTTTTTATATTATCGTTGATAAAAAGTAGAACACCTAGTATTCTGTCAAATGATCATTACTTTAGCTCTTATGATATCATTATATAATTTTTTTCAATAGCATGTTATATAAGTCAGTTTAGTGTGATTGCAATGAATGATTTTGATGTCAATTATATTTGAGCTCTAATTTTATTTTTTGCAACCGTATAAACATAAAAATAATTTTGTTCTCTAAATAGCCCTTTTGGATATGATACTGTGCTATCATTTACTCATAAAATTTAATGCTTTTCAAAAAAACCATATATTATGAACAGACCTATTGATTAACCATTATATTATATGTTTCATAGAAGTGTCTGAATGTACGATAATGTCTTTTTCACAGAACGGAATCTTTGGTTTGTAAAGTGAGGCTCAAGTGTTGTGTCAAAAGTTCTGTTATTTTCTGTTTAATTAAGACACAAACATAAAACTGTATTATTGTTATGTTATAAGCTGTTCTCATTACTATTCTTAAGACATGTAGTTTATAATATTCCTGCTCCAAATCACAGTGAGAACACACAAACCATTTCAAACCAGTTTATTTCAAACGTACTTGAAGACCAGTCTTAAGACAGTATATCGATATCGAATGTAATGTTATTTTCATGCATTATCGGAATCCAATTTTTGATATTTGTTATATCACATCAATATGTTTCAGAGAAACTGTTTAAACTCATTTAAAACAGTTAAGAACGCAAACCTCGAACTGGTTTAATATAAGTGATGTTAAGAGAAATATAGTAATATTTATAAATGTTTTGTTTATTCAAGATTTGAGTAAATTTGCATTTTTTAAATTACTTCAATAGAGTTATCTTTTCTTTAAATAATTAATTTTAAATTAAAGAGTTTATTAGTTTTGATAAAAACCTTCTATTTTGGTTCCATAAATAGTAGAGTTTGTAATTTTAATTTAAATCAAAATTGTGATCAAAATGAAACACATAAACTGTTTCTCATATCTGGATCTGGTATTAATTCTTGTATAAGTGATACGGATTCTCAACGATCAGAAACTAGTTAGACATTCTTATCAATAGGTTTTTTGATAACTGATGACTAGTTTGTATCATCATAAGTGGGCGAAGACAAGCCATGAAGAGTGCGATTCTCATAATTGAGTTCTATCAGAAGTAAAAATATCTAAAAATATGTAAAATTAGGTAAAGTTATGTAATTATTACGCTTTGAACATCTCTACTTCGGTCTCAACTTTAATGACTTTAAATGAATTAAATACACCGCTAAAGACACTTCTCTTTATTCGTAGTTTTGGTCAATAGTTTGTTGCTATGGGTTTGATATGCAATACATGTTTAGTATTAATACTGGTTTAGTATTGTGTTTATATTCCATTATTATGAACAGATTATTAGTAATTAACTATAATTATAAGAAATATAGTATCAAAAAGGATTCAATTTATTGATAATAAAAGTGATACTTGAAAAGAGATTTACTGAGTGAGTGAGTGAGTGAGTGCTCGCATTTATGATGATTTGTGCGAACACTTATTCAGTTTTATGTGATTTTGAGACAAAATAGGTTTTCAATGCGTTTCAAAACAGTGGAAAAGATGTGTTTATAGTAAACAAAATGCTTTAGTTATTAAACAATTGAGTAGTGATCGCAAAAACTCTTTCAATAAACTCAAGTCTTCAATGTTTATGCATTTGAAAGCGTTTGAAAGTGTGTGAAAAAAGTGCAAAATTAATTGAATTATTATTAATTACGATGTGATGTCAACAATGAGTCTAACAGTGAATCTGCGTTACAATTGATTACTAAATATTACATTCATTTCAAGCAAATTGAGTTCAGTTTCAAAAAAGTAAGTGAACAAAGTTTGAGACAATTTGCACAAAAATGTGGACAAAAGTTAACAATTATTCACTTTGTGTGGCAGTCATTATCAAAAACATAAAACTCTTGAGATTTTTTCCGAATTTGGTTTAAATCAAAGGAATATCTGAATTGTCTCTATTTGTTGATAATAACGAGTCATTTAATAGTTATTTACAAAATATTGCGAATGAATGCAAACGAAGTTATTACTGAAGAAATAGTGAACAAATCACTGAAAGACTGCTTAAACTTAAGTGATTTGGTCTTAAGATATGAGAAAATAAATGACAATTTCTTTGATGACATTCACATATATTTACCAGAAGTGAAATAACAGATAAAGCATTGCATTGATTGTGATTTCTCGTGGAGTCGTCGATACTCCTAATGCTTGTCCTGATATCACAGACTGAGGTGCTTGTGATATGATTATAAACTGTCCACAAATCAAATCAATAAATTTGTACACGAGAGTCAATATAAGCCACAAAACAATTGAAGAACTACTAAAACTCGCTTTAAGTAAACCTAAGACTCGATGCAAACATTATTAGAGAGGTATTACATATGAATACACCGCTGATGACAATAAAATTGTGTTCAATGCTTTTGATTTCAAAGCTTTCACTAATTTTCCAAAAAATTTATTAATTTAAGTAAAAATACTATTAATTAGAATTAAAGTTTGAAACCATTAATCAAAAACATTCTGTTTATTAACATTCATATTAAAGTTTTTGCGTATTAATTAATTTCTATTCAATGCAAAAGTTTTTAGAACTCAGTATTAAAACATTATTAATAGTAATAATTATATTGAATTATAAAATAAGATAAAAATGATTTAACATATGTTTGAGTCTTTTGATAACTTTTGCGAAATGTTTTATATATCTTAAAAACATGTGATAAACATTATATCTATTGCTGTAATAATAATATATGACTAATAAATAAACTTTTGATTTGTGTTCAATATTTGTTATACGAGTAAAATAGAGGTATTTTTTGTAACAAATATAAAGTTTTATATATTTTTCAACATTTCACTTATTCTTTTATTATAATTAGAAATTAAGGCTATAGTCTTAGGTGAAGTTGAATGCACTCAAATGTTTTAATCTTTTTAGTGTAAATGTGGTTATCAGTATCGTATCCAAAAAATTTTTATATAGCCCTCATAAACCTCAAAATTGTTAGAGCCGAACCACATTTGGCCATTAGCCAATATGGACCAATCTACTGGTAATTATATACAGGTCTGTTCTCATAAATAAATAATAATTATTTTGAAGTATATTCACTATTAAAAGCGACCGCTATAACAATTTATAACGGTTATAACTAGTGTTGATTCCGTTTCAAAAACGGGAACGGCATTAAAATAGCCCAAAAGAATGGAATAGGAACGGAACCAAACACTAGTTATAACTAGAGATCACCTAAAACTGGTTTAATTTTTTGCTAAAAACTGGTTAGTGTTTAATTAGTTTAATAAAACTTTACCAAAAACTGGTTTTAATGGGTTTAATAATTAAAAGTTAGTACAAAAAAAAATTTTTCTTCAATTGATAGTCATTTTATTTCACATAAATATCACAAATAGATTAATATTTGATAAAACTTTAATCCAAATTAAAATATTTCACTAAACAATCACTTTAACAAAGAATGTCTCAAAAACCCCGTTTTAATCACTTTCAAAAAGCATGTGACCTATGCTCACAAACATTCTACCTAACCCTCAAAAATTGATTTTTATGGGTTTATTTTTTTTGAACTAAATTAGCCAAACTGGCAAAAATGGTGGGTTTAATTAGTCAAAAAGGGTTTAACCAGTTAATGGGGATCTCTAGTTATAGGTGAGTAACCGGATAATTACGAGAACTCGATGCCAACTTCAATTAAACACCCAGTACTAATTTTTACGGATACTCAAGAGTACTCACGGGTAGTTATACAAATATTTATTCATATTTAATCAAGTAATTACGTGATTTGATGCATTTTTAAATCAAAAATAAACAGAAACATCTCTATTGTGAAATTCATCTAAAAATTTAAGTATTTAAAAACGGTTGAAATAAACAGTGAAACCGACGAAATTGAAATTCATGAGTATTTACGGGTACTCCTAACCGACCCGAAGTAGTTGGTAATACTAGATAATTGACGAGTACGCGGATAAATACTTTTGAGTACTTACTTTCCTTAGAGTAGTGGTAACTACTTTTTCTAGAACCGGTCCACACATAGTGTAAACCATATGCATATAAAGAGCATATACTCCTTATTTGATTATTTAAGTTTGACATATCATTTAGTTATACAGTTACTGTATATGTCATTTAGAATATACCAGACATTTCCAAGGGAGGGGGTTAGGGTGGGGTTGACCCCAATCAGGATCCTCGAAATTTAGAAAAATTTAGAAATTCTATCAGAAAACCGATGAGCTTTGCTTGGCCTAGATGATTTTCTGGATTATTGGAAGCTATCCCCCTCCTTGAGCTTCGGACCTTGGAAAAAGTCTGGAATATACTGTGTATTTAATAAATATTACAAATAAAGGATATAAAGCAGATAAGCGGGCAATTGTTTTAATTTTAAAATGTCCTATTTTTCTCATTTTTTAAAATAAAAGGACATGTATTCGATAATTTATTAATTACCCAAAAATCCTTAGCATGCTTATTTAAGAGTATTCGAAGTTGTTTTTCTCATACAAAATGTTATCAATTTTTGTTGGATTTTATATAAATCAATAGTTCTGAAGAGATATTTGACTGACGTTTGTCTCATAAATAGCTTTTATCATAATCTGATTACAATAGACATTATTGTGAAACAATTATTGCTCAACTTAAATAGGAATTACAAACATGTGCTGATTCTCATCAAATTAAGTCCTTTTGTGTAAATACAGTACAGCCAGGATATGTGATTCACTTAAATTCTGGTTTTATTAGAAATATTTTTTTTAGTTATTTGAATCACAAATAAGAAAATAATCGTTTATTAAAAAAATTTCTTTTATAAATGTTTAGAACTTCTTTCGAATATAACTTTGACTAAGAGTTTGATTATAGTTAAATTCTGATTATCTGTAATTTGATAAAATCATAATTTTTTAAGCAACAGATCAAATTTTAGTATATAAGGCATCAAAAAATCAATATAATTATTAAAACTCACAGATTTGCTAACTATGGCCAGTGATGCTCAGCGCTCGAGAGTTTAGCGCCGATCGTTTAGATTTTGACGAACGAGAACGGATGCTCGAGCGTAAGATCCCCGAGCGCGTTAGCCGAGCTAGGATGGGCAAAGGCAAGGGCAAGAGAGAGAGAGAGAGAATAAAATTAAAAAATTTTGTTTAAAAAAGTATTTTTTTCTGATGAGCTAGACGCTCCAAAAATTGAGCACCAAGCGTGCATCCACGAGCGTTTGCATCGCTGACTATGGCTATAAAAATATTTACCAATATATCGATTGTTATTTTGATCGATTTTGATAACTCAATGTTTTGCTCAGAAATGTATACTGCACTTATCAATAAATGTAATGAAATTTATAAAATTTTTGTCATTCAGTTAAACGTAAATTATAAGAAATTAAAAGAAATATCTTAAAAGTTTAATTGAGTGCAAACAGTTCTGATTGGTTTTGCAGAAAAAGCTAAAAATATATTAATGTTTCATTTTGTTTATCTAAAGACTTTAAAAAGAAACTGTTCGGTCATAAACAACAAAAATGTGAACTATTGGGCTCTTTCACATTTTCATATTTAAAATAATATACAAAATGTAATTTAAATATCATTCTATTGATTATTATAATTAAATGTTAGTACAAGTAATCAAAATGATCTGCCTGTCTATGTCTTCATTTAATTGATTTATGTTATAATAACTTTAAATCTAAATTTGATTGCTTCATAAAAGTACAAAAATAGTTGAACATTCAATACACTGGTACTCAATAGATCATAAATGAAAGATTCAATATTATAGAGTTTATAACATAACTAATTTGGGAGAACTCACTCATTCATATATTTGTTGATAGAGTAACACAGAATACTTACATTATTTGTAAATTTAATGCTTTAGAAAAATTTTAAAATCTAAAAATAAGTCAATGAAATACAGTGAATATTCAATAATTGAAAGTCCTCCGGACCAGAAATTTTGTTGCAATTAAAGAAAAAAATTTAAGATTTAATATATAATTATTTTAATAGATAAAAGTAAACGCTTATAATTTTGTATTTGATTTCTAAATCTACTGATTTGTATTTACTCATTGTTTTTAAAATATTTTTGTCAGAAATTCTGTTATTTTAATAACACGTGTTTTAATATATTGTTTTACTATAACTGAAATTTTGTAAAGTATTTATATCAAAGTATTTCTTAAAAGGTCAACTAATATGCTTTTACATACAGTAATGTCTCAATACTTTTTAGTTGCAATTATAGAGCATGTATTATACTATTGGGTTCTATGAAATGTATTGCATTTAAAGAATAATTGCAATTATAGAATATCTTTTAGTATTAGTTTCTACGGCTTGAAATTTGAGACTTTATAATAACTTGCAATTATTGAATAGTTGCAAATGTAGAATATGCAATTATCGAATATTCACTGTACTTCGTTTAATTTTATGTAAAAACTTCAATCAATCAGTATTTAGTCAGATAAACAACTAAAACACCAAAGGAATACTTTTAATTATTTTGCAAACCTTATGAGCTTCATGAGTCCGGGCCCTAACTTGAAAACTCTAAATTATCATTCAAATTGTTACTAAATATAATTCAATTTCATATTTGAGACTTGTAATGACAGTCAAGAATCTCATAATTAGGCAAATCTTAATTTTTAATTAAGAATCTTTTATCATTTTAATGGCTATTTTCTAATAAGGTTTTGCTTTAATTAATTAATACAATTAATATTTTTGACTCATTATAAATTAGTTATGAATTCATAAGTTTTAATACCTGGATAGGGATTCCCCTGAAGGAAAATTCTTTAAATTCTATTATTTTAGTAAATTTTAGATTAATATGTTTTGAATGAAAGACTATATTGAGGAAAGTATTAACAACCTGTAGGCAGAAACAAGCGTTTTCGGGTTTTATTTTTTTCTAAAATCAGCAGGATTTTTCGGGTTTTATTTTCAAAAGCTTTATTCGGGTATTTTTAGGGTTTTACAATAAAAATTCACAAATTTTCATAATTAATAATTGGAAAAATTACATTGAATATCGCCATTAAAATAAAGAATTGCATTCATTCTCAAATTAGCAATACTAAGGTTAGTTCTCTTAAAATTTAATACATTTCTTTTGCTAAATGATCTCAGCATCTAATCTAATCTCAGAATCCAATAGAAAAACGACTTTAAATTTGTTAATTCAAAGAAATTTAGAAAAAACACGAATAATGCTTTGCGTGTTTACAGCTTTAGATTGAAAGATAAAATTATTAGCTTAAGATTGTTAATTACCGGCGAATTCGGGTTAAACTCGAAATACATATTAAAAATCGGCGGGTTTTATCGGGTTAAACCCGAAAAAGCTTGGCTCTACTTGTAGGCAAAGGGGTATAAATACGAGACGGCAGTGATTATTAAGCGAAGCCTAGTAGCAAGTCTTTGAGAGGACTGTGTTGGCAGAACTTCAGTGAAATGGTCATATAGTTGGAGAGCAGAGAGAATCTACATTTGGTTGTCATCGAGCAGATTCTGAAGCTCCGACTTTCAACTTAATTAGCTTTTAGCGTCGTTAAAGTTCTTAATATTTTTATTGCTAATTAGCTGTTAGGAAATAATTCTCATTTTATTGTTATGTCTGCTGTAAATTGATTTTAGTTATGACTATTTTAAAGCTTTTTTATTTGTGAAATATCGTTCAACTTTTTATTACTCGTT